>JAVJGI010000014.1:4813271-4861938 GCA_035590275.1 Ibycter americanus | reverse complement strand
CGGGTCCGGGCCGCCCCCGCCCCCCGCCAGCGCCGGGGCACGCGAACCCATACCTCTGCCTAATGTTAACAGTGAAGTTACTGAGAGAAGGCGCTCAGAGTTGGAAGGAGGAATAATGCAGATTTATCAAAGGGGGGAAAGTCAACCAAGATAACCCGGAGAGGAACTGAGGTAGCCGAAGGAGGGCAAAACATCAAAAATGAGAGACTGAATAGCTGGCTGTTTCGGGCAGCTGATAAAACAGGGAGGAAATATATGAAAAGCAAGTTCCTAAGATGTGGCAAAGGATACTTGACTCATTAGAGATGTTGGCAGGAGTGGGTACAGTGAGATGCAAGACACGGGCAGGTCTGAAATGGGGCTGGAGGTTGGGGTGTGCAGCGGTTGTAGAGGGTGTGCGGCTGTAGCGAGGCATGGAGGAGAGCGGAGAGGGGAGGAAGATCGTTAAAAGGTGTTTTGAAATTGCTGTCTGTAATTGCTGGCAAGTCTGGTGGTTTTCTATTTTGAAAGGACACATGGAGAATGAGAAGTGCTGGAGAGGGCGGGACAAAATGGGGGAAATGGGAGATCCGAGAAGGGGGTGAGAAGAAGGTGCTGCATCCCAAATGAATTAGTAAAGATGAGACAGTCAGAGGAAAGGTTTAGAAAGGGATGCATGATGGCAATCTTGTTATTTTAGACAGTTTTCTTCTGAATGAAACTGGTAAGATCCCATATGTTGAGAGGGGTGGAGACAGCAGGAATGGGAGGTCCTAAGGACAGAGTCAAAATGGTACAAAGCTTGCAGAAATGGCATTTAGGCTAGAAAGCTGGGGTGGATTTTACGTGGGAAATAGGCAGAAGTGAAGAAGAGGATGAATTAGCAGTAGGGACAGACAATCTCAGATTTCCCCCCAAGACACTTCAACAGGTGAGAAAAATGACTGGGGCTGTGGGTATTTTGATAATGAATACTGAAACCTAAATTAGGAGCTGATTAATCCAGTCTTCTTGTACAGGCAGTGGGAGAACATTGGATGTCTCTAAAATATTTCGTCTGTACAGCACATGAATTGCTTGTAGGGAAGTCTGGTGCTCTCTTGCTCTCTCTTTCCTTGTAGACTACTGTCTAGGGCAACTAGATGCCTGAATGGTCGTTGTCCAAAGCTGAATGGGATGATGGCAGGAATTAATGTCCCTAAGGCCTTATTTCTCACCTGTGATGTGGGGTCAAAATTACACTTTGATATTTATCTTCTCTAGTCAGATTGTAAGAGCTTTTCACCTGAAAGGTGTGCATACAGCACCTAGCACTACAGATGAAAACTGGGGTGCCTACAGACTCCTGCTGTATAAAAAAGTAGGAAATGTTCACCTCAATCTGGAAAGTCTTGACATGAATGATGAATGGAGAGAATGAAATGGCTGTTAATGATAAAGCTACAAGTATGGTAAGGGGAGTTCTAAAACTCATAGACCTGAATATAAAGTGATATTTAAATGAAATTGATGCAGAATTATGTTGACTTGCAATATAGAATGGAAGTGGTTAGTGAACACCTGTGCTTTAATCACCGGTGCTGTACAGGTACTGACTCAAATAATAAGAGACAGTTCCCAAAGCATGATAATTCTGCCTGAAGGTTATGTCCAGGAGGACATTTAATTCCTATAAGGAATTAAATTGCTTCTTTCCATAATAACAACGATCACTATGAATTCATTGAAAACTCAGAGCCTGTCTCATATATCTATATCTATAAAAGACATATAGCTATGTATATTTAGCCTACTCAAATGAGATATACAGTGTGTTGAAGTTCTGGTTGCTTGGAAGTATTAGGGCTGGTGTGAGCTGAAATGTATCTGTAGCCAGGATTCAAAAAGTTGAGCCCTGAGAAAGATCTCACTGCAAGATAAAGACTATGCATCAAAGAAGAAGGAGGGGGGGAGGAAGAAAAAGAGGTGAAAAATTGTCAGAAAAAGAAGTGTTTTCAAGGTTTCATGGTAACTGATAACAGTGTAATGAGGTGACAGCCTACAGCAAACTGAGCGGAGTGAGGAAAAGGAGAGGAAATCTCTAAAATAAAACTTCCCAAATTGCTCGGAATCACTGAACATGACAAGCTCTCTTTACTAAGAGATGCGTAAGTTCACAGAACGTATCTAGATGGCTTTTTACTGAAGGTGAATTCTTACTTGTCAACATAATCTGAAGAATTATTAAAAAAAAAATTGTTGCTCTGTTTTTCTTAACTTTGATGCATTTAGTAACCTTTTTGCTGCCAGCTGATCTGATGAGTGACAAAAGGTCAGAGAGTCAATAACAGACCCCAAAACAACATCTTTTCTGTGCAATCACAGATTTTTTTCCCCAGTTATGTCCAACTGGGCAGTGGAGTCAACCATGCCAGCCATGCGGCAGTCACATCTCCACCTCAAGTGGCTAGTCCATAGCCGCCTCCCAGGTATGCCGTGCTGGCTGGTCCAGTGCTGTCTGTTGAATCAAGCTGGCAAAAGGCAATGGGTACAGAAAATTAGTATGAACAATACAAATGATAGGGGCTGTTATTTTACTGTCTCATTAAAAAGAATAAAATGCCCCAGGGTAGGTAGAGTATTTCTCTGGGTGCTTTTCAGCCAGCATCTTTGCTTTGGAGCAGCCAACATTGATCTGGAAACAGGCTGATTTTCAGAGTTACTGCTTACATGCAGCTCTCAACTGAAACTGTGGTTCATTGCCGATTAGACTATTTTTACTCAGGTGTGGGAAGATAGCATTAGCTGGCTGGCATCAGGTTCCCCAGCCTGAAGACGCTGGCTGTTGTTGTCTTTCATGCCATTCTGCTGCAACCTGTGTACTCTTTTCCTATCTGTTTTCCTGTTAAACCCCATAAGGTGACTCATGTATTTTGGGATGTTTACAAACACTTTATATAAATAAGGGTTTGGGAATAAGTTTTTGTAAAAAATCCCCTTTGTCCAGCTAATTAGAAACTGCTAGATATTTTGTACATCTTTTCAAATTTCCTTAAGTCCCCTGTTTTCTTAGCCTTTATCTACCTGTCACAGGATCTACACAGCTTATCTTCTTGTTTACACTACAAATCCAAGGTAAGCATCTTTACCAACTGTATATTTATACAGCATCTAACATGTTGGGCTACTGATGCACTTAAAGCCTCCAGGTGCTACAGCTATAGAGATGGTATATAATAATAGGGAGCTGCTCATTCTCCCACAAGGCATCTTGTTTCAACCCACAATATAGAGACATTAATTTAAAAGGTTCTCTTTATTCAAATCAATCTGTCATGCAATGTTAATTAAGCATTAATTGATACTTCTCTGAGGCACCAGATCATCATTTTTCTTTAATAACCCTTGAAGTTTGGCTCAAGATACTGGAGGAAGGATCGAATAGGCTTGTCTTTGTGACTACTAGAGGCATTATTTATTTATTTATGTATTCATTTGCTTATTTATTTTTGCTGTCAAGTGCATCAGTCTTCATAATCCTCTCCCCTCCCATTATTTGCCAGAGGAGGAATTGGCAAAACAATAGGAAGGATGTAATTAGCAACTTGGCTGTGGGGTGTGTGGAGGGCTGGGCGTAGAAACCAGTATGAAATCAGAAGTTTAATACAAGAACTGTACATTGTCAGTCAATCATTTTCTCTCTGTTTAGATTTTGCAAGTGAATTGCAGATGTATTTCTTGGACACACCAGACTTTGTTTTTCTTTTGCTTTGCTGCAGAAAGCTATTTTCAGCCTAGGTTTTGTTCCTCCTGTTGTGACATGCAGGAGATGTGATCTCACACCCTCCAAAGAACTGATACACAACAGCAACACCATAACAAAGACCCGTTATTACACTGTTTGGAAGAAAGAGATAACTTCACAGCAGTGGAACTGCCTTTAGCTGCAGGTGTGGAGTATCTCAGAGAAATCTTCCCCTGGGGATACTTATTGCTCATCTCCTTGTAGGTTTAATAATAGGTCAAAATATCATAGCATCTTCCTTCTGAAAACCATGTGCTATTTGGAGAACATTAATGACACGGGCTTAACCCACAGTCTGCACAGTGCAACACTGTTTACACATACCACCCACCGCCACGAACAGGCTGCTTCATCCAGACGTTCTAGCATGGATTTGCTGCTTTCCGGATCTTGCAGACTTTCTCTCAGGATTTCCTTATGTACCTCTGCATGATCTCACAACGTACATTATAGACAGATCTAACAGTGCCGTGCATGAGACTGACACAGCCAGTACATTAAAAGTGCTACAGGCAAAGCCGGTGACACTGGACAGTAGAGATGACACTGGCAGCTTTTGCATCCTCTCTTCCTTCTCGACCTCTGAATATTTTTCCCTCTTGCAGCAGATGTGTAGCTCCTATTAGCACTGTAGCATTGTCCCACACCAAGTCTGAACTGCACTGTAACAATGCCCAGGCTCCTTGACATTTCTTACTTCGCAGCTCTGACTGAGCAGCATGGCCCGTGGTGCCATGTGCCACCCTTGGAGACTGTGCAAGCCCTGGTTTGTCACCCACAGCCATGGTGCAGAGAGGTGACTTCACTAGGGGCTCCACTGGGAGCTATGCATCCAAGGATTTTCATCCCAGTTTGCTTTTGCTCATTTATGTTGGCCGGGGAAAATTCATTTTGTTCATGGTAAACCTTTCAAACACTCTGGCTATTCCAGGCTAGACTTGTTTTAATTTATAGATTCTAATTAGTCGTTAACTGATTGGATGGGGAGGACAGTGGGGAGGACAGTGGGACAAGGAGCGTAATTTGCTTTGGGGCACATAAGCATCAGCTTCCATTCTGCAGGGGAGCATAAATTGTTTCTGTATGAAAAAGCAGAGCTTTTCCAACAAATTTTAATGCTAATTTTTCAACTTTGTATGACTCTATCCTTGACTCTGCTGCTGGGGAAGTTTTGGGTTTTGCGTGTTTTCTCACTGGGGTTAAGAAGCCACTGCATATCGTAAGGCAAAACAAACAGGAAGGTGAGGAGGGACATTCATCTCTCATGCAACAGGATAACCCAAAACACAGAAGTATGGAAAAATAAATGAAAGTGAGTTATAGGATCTGTCTTCACCTGGTACAAGAAAGCACCCTTGAGTACTGCTGCTGCAAAAGCGTTCAGCATGTGTGCAACTCCTGTGAGGAGTCCTATTAAGCCCTATCATGAAGGATAGGCTTAAATAAGGAAGGCAATTTAAAATATACTTCAGCAGGTGAGGTCCTTCTCCTGACTCCATTTTGTAATAGCAGCATAGTATTACCAGTGATAATAATGGACAGTCATAAATTTGGTAAGGTTTATACGCCTTTGAAGTGGAGCAGTCACCTTTTTCACTTGTATTGCTAAATTAAGACTAGTTAATTTTTTTGCACTGGATGCCAAGTAGACACAACTCTTATCTGGTCTAGGCAAAGAAGTAAGTTCTTTATTTTATTGCATTTAAGCTGTTAGCAGGAATGGACAGTCTGACTCAGCTGAAAGTACTATCCTGAACACTTACTATTAGCAGTGTATTAACTTAATGTGGCCACATTGGGAAAGATAAGTACATTAGATTTTAATACAGAGATCCGCACTTCTGAATTACAGCTCAGTTCAGAAAAGACAAGTAACAGTATGTGGCAGCCTTCGCAATGATCTTGCAAATCTAGCTGAAACAAGAAATACAAGTGCCTGTGAGAACAGCAGCCCAAGTATAGGGAATCTAAAGGCTGGATAAATGTTTTTCTGAGCTGGACATCTGGCTCAAGGAGGTTTGTTCATCCCTGCATGATGGAAACAAATCGTTTTCTCCTAGGATTGCTAAATATAAGGTGCTTGTGGGAAGGGGAAGACGGGTGCATGCCTAAGGCATGCACTCAGATCTACAGAACATTCAGTCCTTTTGGGAAAATAAAGAATTAGCTTTGGCAGCCTCATGCAGAGCTGCTACCTTGTTCAAGGCAAACACACAATTCACCTGCAATTTTCAATTTTTGCTGTCTGTGCTAGGGAACTGCACTTTTAAGTGTAATTACTGGGCACTAAGGAGTCGTTCTTCTGGCAGTCCCATCAAGGACAGAACAGGAGAGGCTCCCTAAGCTTCTTCAACAGGCAAATGCAGAATATTCTGCTTATTTTTACAGCATCTTAATTCACCCATATTAGACCATATGTGAAAACACCTGCAGCTGTGCTGGGCAGTGCTCAGCTGCAGAATTTGCTCCAAGTGATATTCCCAGTTAGAGTCAGCCACACTGCGAAGGATGCTGGCAAAATGTCCTTCTTCTCTGTAAAATGTGTGCTCTGCAGTCATAGGCAGTGGTCTTGATGAAGTGAAAGGACTTTTTAGCATTTCTCCTACACACTTGCTTACAAAGGAGGCCATCCATGACCCTGAGGGTCTGAGGATTGAGTTTCAAGCTGTCATTTATCTGGGTGATGTTTTCAGTTTCACTTTATGTTCTTAATTCTATTGGGGTGTTTTGGTTTGGCTTTTGTTGGGTTTTTTTGGTGGGGTTTTTTTTTGGTGGTTTGGTTTGGTTTTGTTTTGGGTTGGGTTTTTTTTTTTGGGGGGGGGGCGGGGGTTGCATTTTAATGGTGTGACATTTGCCAGGGAAAACATTTGCAGCAATAAATCTCATCAAAACCTCAACCCAAATCTCATCTATTGCTTGACATTCATTTCAATCCTTTCCACTACAGATGTCTCCCTGCAGGTTTCATCTTTGTGCTGGGAGACAGGGATTTGCTCATCCTACTCCATTGCTCTCAGAGCAGCCTCTGAGTGTTCCATGACGGGAGGGCACAGAGGAGATTTTGTATTTTTGTAGTTAAATGCAGTGGTATAACTTCCACATTGTTCCCTCTTGTCTGAACCTTTTCTGATCTCTTTAACCAATTCCTTACCACTGCCTTGGTGAGCTGTTAGCACGTTTGCTCCACTATCAGAAGCTCCAAAAAATCTGAGAATAAACCCATGTACAGCTGTACAGTGGGACTGCTTCCCCTGTTGGGACTGCTTCCCCTGTTTGCGATTGCCCTGCTTATTTAGAGACTCTGCAGCAGCCACCTCTGTTCCAGGTGGCTCTTGGAGAGAGGACCTTGTCTTTCTCCCTCCTGTTGCACTGGCCAACCATGGTAAAAGCAAAAAAGCATGTGTGCAATGACAAAAGCAAAAAGCGCATATGCAATGGCATTGTTTTCTGTTTGGGCAAGAGAATTGTGTAGCTGCAGCATTGAGCTCTCCAGGGAAGAAAGCAGGCGAGAGATCTGCTGTGGGAGCTGGTGGCATCCTAAAAAACATCCTACCCAGCATTATTCTGTTAACTCATGTTGGAAATGAACTCAATTAGCAAGCCCATGCAATAAGTGTAAAAGAAAACATCTTAAAAATGTTAACATTGAGATTTGCTGACAATATCTTGGGGTAGCAGACAGGCATCTCTGGGGCACCTCTAAGAGGAGTATTCTGCTTTCCACATTGGCACACTGGGTTCTTCTTCACCAAAACGTGTTAGCTGGACCTGCCACATGTTGAAAATGAAGCAGTGGAATATCCCAAAGGGGGGAAAAAAAAAAAAAAAAAAAAAAAGCTTGTTTGTTTCCTTGCTCAGTTTTTTAAAGCCTGTAGTTACATCCAGGGGGAAGACTGAGGGATGCAACTGGGACACACACTGCGTTGTGATGGCATGCCTTGCCAAAGCGATAAAATGCATGACGTTTCCTGACACATGCATATTCTTAGTAGCTGCTGATGAGACAGGATGAGTGATAGTGCAAATGTTTGCTAACTTGGGGATGGCTTCCGATATGGAAGGTATGCAGAGCTATCTGAAGTCTGCAAAAGCCAGACACATATGTATCTGGGATCAGCGGTGGGTGTTCATTCTCCAAGGACACCTCAAAGGTTGCATCAAAAAAACCCAGGAACACAAGCCTAAGGGCAAAGTCATTGGAACCCTCTCCAAGTCATGGCTAGCTTGGAGTGCTGAAAGTCCATATGGATGTAGTGGCTGCAGAAACTCATGTGTTGATTGTAGCTTTGCAATACTCAGCAGTAGGATATGGATTTTGGAGCTGATTCTGAGCCCCATTTGAAAAAGGGTCTTTTTGTTTCCCCTGAGATGTTTCTCCATAGTCATGCCAGAGGAACCGTACTGGAATTGACAAGTTCATGGCTTTCTGAGACAGGTTGGTCTTTCTGGGAAGACACTTGTGTCTTTTTTTTCCTCTTCTTCTTTGGCCATCTCATTTATTTTTCCAGGCTTGCATCCAAACTCCACAAGTGCATTTTAAATCTTAGGTCAGTTACTCCCAGGTGAAAAGAACTGTATTTAGAAAATCATCCAGAGACCCAGATCAAATATTTTTTAAAAACACTGCACTTCAGCTCACCAAAGCCTGGACCACTTCTGCCTCCTTTATTTTCTTTATGACCTTTACAGGAATTTTCATAAGAAAAGGTAGCTGGTCTCGGACTAATAACGCTTCTCCTCTCTGTGTCTATCTGTTAGATGAGGATGCTAATAGCAAAAGAGAGATAATTGTGCTTTAATTGGGTTCTGCTTCTTCAAAGATGGAGGGGGCGAGGGATGCCTTTTGGTTCCCATGGCCTCCTAGATAAGTTTCCACATAATGCCAATTAAGAGCAAAATAAAGAGTATGCAAAACAGATGACAACTGCAGCTCACCAGGAATCATTCTTTTGTGGCTAAAACAATGGGGCCTTCAACCAAGGGTGTGCTTTTTGCTGTTGTAGTTTCTCTTGATTTTTCATTACATTTTGCATAAGATTTGCGGCTGAATGGATCAAACCTAGAAAAGTTTAAGATGAATGTGACAGTGGTAGCCTTCCAATTGTGTATATGTGTGTGTGTGTGTGTATACACTTGCCAAAAGCAGAAAGGAAAGTAAAATTAAGTTATTTCCCTCCCCCCACAAGTTATTTTTATTTTGTTTTTATTTCAAAGGGAGCTATTGTATACGGGGAGGGGTCAAGGGTTTTTCGGGTTTTTTTTCTTTCTTTTTCTGCATTTTTTTACTTTCTCCTTGTTTGTTAGTTTTAGGGGTAATTATTCACTAGGGCCTTTTCAACTGTCAAATGCAACAAAAGGTAATCCGGCCTCTTCTCTTCCCTGCCCCCACACCCGCCTTTTCCTCCAACAAAAGCAGCCTTTGTTGGAGAGGGTCGTCATTTCACAAGGATCCTTCTTCATCCCACAAGTTAGAAATGCTCTTCTACTTTATATCAGCGCGACCTCTTATGAATGCCGGGAGACTCGGGATGTTGCAGCTGATGCTCTGCCCTGGGTGATGTTACCCATGGACAATTGCCAGTTTGACAAATTAGGCTCTGATAGATACTCTGAATCCTTTCTTTTCCTTCAAGCAGGATTTCTAACTTACTACATGAGCTGGTTATCAATTTATCTACAATGCGTACCCTGGCATTAATCAGTCTCCATCTAAAGGAAGGTCCTTAGCCACTGGCTTGGGTTCACAGCTCTATTTGACTGGGATGAGCCCTCTGACTTCCCAAATTGTGTGTTCTTTTTTCTTCATGACTTGCAGCTCCTTGCTTTTGAGGAAGTGCATAGTGGAAAGAACACTGTTCAATGCCAATGCATTTTGCAGACAGAATTATGCTTCTTATAAACGGATCAATATATGCCAATCTCCAGCTTCATATAAATATTTGCTTAGATACTAAATTGATCTTGTCCTAGATTTGCCATAATTTAAGTCTATGAAGCTATAATCAAGACTCCTTGATAATAAAAAGAACCCATCAGCAATTACACTCATTCACTTCCCCATATTCAAGGCTATTTCAGCATTTCACTGATAAACTCCTGTTTTCAATCAAATTTGCAGCGTGAAAATCAACATTGCACACCAGTTAATGATGTTGGAGTGTTTCGTGTGTGGCATTTTGAAGTTATATCAGTGTGCAGACATGAGAGATTTTGGGAGTGGGGGTTATCTAACATGGAAACCAGATTTTACTAAAAATGTACCTAAAACCTTATCTCAAAACTCAAACTGAGTATTGTCCTGATGGATATGAATGTACTTTTAAATTTCTGAAGGCTTCCAGTAGCCATATTTCTTGGAAACAGAAATATATTTCTGTTTCCAGGCATATATTTCTCATCACCGTGATCACTTAGCATTTTTAGTATGGAATTATCTGGTAGTGTGAGTTACACCAGAGACCCTTTGCACTAAATGCTGGACTTCCCATCCCCAAATACTTTTGTTCTGTACATAGGGAATGGACAGAAAAGGGCATCTGTTAAGGAATGTTATTTCTATTTTGCAAGTGGGGGATGTGGTCTGAGGGGGATTAATACTCTCACAGTGTCACTGAGGAAGCCTTTTGAGGAAATAAATTGAAGCATCCCAAGGTTTGTTCTAGTCGACATTGAAACGGGGATATTTTGTTTAGAGATTATGAAAATAATTTTCACAATGAGTTTAGTCAAACACTGGTACAGAAGGAAACTTAATCCTTGGAGATATTAAAAACTAGTTTGGGCAAGGCCCTGAGCCACTTCACCCAATTCCCCAATTAGATCCAACTTTAAACTTGGCCCTGCTGTGAGCAGGAGGTTGGACTAGATGGCCTCCAAAGGTTCCCTTCAACCTAACTCTATGATACTCTGAACTTTGGAAGTTCCCCTTCCTCTCAGCAGATATGTATGTGCATATATATCTAGCAAGAACCCAAAAGAAGGCATATCTTAGTAAGCAACGGTGGGAACAGGCTAGTAGGTAGATGCTGGGAAGGACCTCAGATGACAAGTGTTGTGAGTTATGCTGGCTGGAAGAAAGGGCTAAAATACCTTCACTTTCCCAGTGACTATGTGCCTGACCATAAGACAAAGTTCCATGTCCTTATGTTTTTTCAAGATGGAAATTATTGTTATTTTGAAGCATGGCATTTTTGAGGTTAACCCATTGTTATGGTTTAGCCCTGGTAGGCAGCTTACCCTTACACAACTGCTTGTTCCCTCCCCCCAGGGTGGGATGGAGGAGAGAATCGGAAAAAACTCATGGGTTGAGAAAAAGACAGTTTAATAGGCAAAGGAAAAGCTTGTGCACAAGCAAAGCAAAATAAGAAATGCATTCACTACTTCCCATCAGCATGCAGATGTTTAACCATCCCCATGAAAGGCTCCATCATGCATAAGGATTACTTGGGAAGACAAGCATAGCACCACACCAGCTACTATGGAGAAATTTAACTCTACCCCAGCCAAAACCAGTACACCCATCACTGACTAGTTTTATTTTTTCTGGACTAGACTTGGCTTCAGGTGGCATATCCTAGAATCTGAAACATCTGTCCTCATCCATAACCATTTAACCAGCCTGAGAGTGCTTTACAGATAGATGTGTTAGGTGATACTCTGAGTCCATCCCAGTATCTCAATGTGGGGTTGCACCCATTATTAAAATGGACCTGTGCTGGGAGTGTTGTACAACACAGGCCGAAGAAAATCACCCTTTTAAGTGAAGAACCACGTGTGCAAATGAAACCTTTAGGTAGGTCAGAATACTACATAAATAATGAACAAATTTATAATTAAGTCAAGGTATAGCCTCAACACTTTCATTCCCAATACAGATTCCTTGGGATTTTTATAACCAAACCAAATAAAGTTTGGTTTGTTGCCTCATTTGAAATTCTTTCAAACTCCACTACACCCTTATAGTCTTTCCTAATTCAGAAAAATATCTATTCACGTCTGACTTTTCCTCTCTAAACTGGCATTAGCATCCTACACGGATCAGATGCATATAGTATACTGCAGGGTGCACCTGTCCTCATAGCCTTTCCGTCACTGCTTGAGTATTTCATATTTCCTAAGGAGCCTGAAGCACCAGAAACCCTTAGTAAACCGAATGCATCACGCTCCCCTGGAGGAAGGCAAATAGAATTAGACCTATTTTACAGATAAGAAAACTGAGGTCATTTTCCAGCTGATGTCTGAAGTTAAGCACCTATCTCACCGCTTTCAACTGTAAAACGATCTAACCACTGACGGCCCCACAGTGTTGGCTCTTTACCTTCACTTTTGATACGCAAGCATTCAGCTCCTGGCGTCCCTCGCTCAGTCCCCAGTGGTGGCTGTCACAATATTTCAGGCTTAATTGTCAGGAGAGCAGAGGCCCCTGGTAATCATCAAAACGCGGTGGATGTGCGGCACCTTCTGAGTCCATTTAATGCCTGGCTTTGCGCGTAAGCTGAAGGTGACTTTTCTCAGGCTTGTCACCCGAACGTGCTGCAGACAAATGAGCTCTGGCCAGAAAAATAAGAACTGCAGAGGGGTCTGGAAGCATTTGCTTGCTTGGTTTCCAAAAGGCCTTGCAAATTGTTTTGCTGTTAATGTGAACAAATTGGTATTTAGGGCCTGGACTCTGAATCAAAGAAAACACATAGAAAAGCACCTAATAAGTAGTACTCATTATCAGATTATCACTGGCTCCAGAGCCTGCGGGGCAGGATCATACTCTGTTTCCTTCCTATCAGTCCCACCGATAGCTGGAGCCAAAGCTGACATGTGGAGTTATCTCTCGGGATTAGCTGTCACCTCTTTATGGCTGATCATTAAAAATCAAAATCAAAATCCCTGATCATGTGTTTCCATAGAAAAATCAAGTTAAATAATTTTGACTCCAGTTTCTATACCAGCATGCTGAACATAGTCCAGAGATGCTGTCCATGGGTGAAGTAACAAATTTTGCACAGCAATTAACAACTGAGAGCATGTCTGCTGGTGCTGTAGAGACGTGTGTGTGTCATATCACATCAGCACAGCGTCCTGCCCCGTGCGTGCCTGCCCCATGTGTGCCTGACCCTGCTTTCTCTTGCTTGAGGGTTGGCTCCCAGCAGCCGTGCTGGCACCAGAGATTAGAAACTCAGCTGCACAATAGCAAGTGGAGGTCTTTATTCTTTACTGATGTTAAAAAAAATTAAAAAAAAAAAAATAAAGGCAGTTCCTCTCCAAGAGTTGCTTCCTTCGTGGGTAGCAGCTGTCAGGGTGGAAAGGTGGAGGTGGTAAGGGATTGTCATCACTTGCATGGAGGGTTGTGTCTTCTTTCTCAGAGCAGCTGCATAGCCCTTGGGATCGGAGCAAGAGGACAGGGATGCGTTCGGGACTAGGGATGTTACACATAGGAGAGCAATGCCAGGGCAGTCCCTTCCAGCAAAACTGTCCCGTGTTTCTTTTTTTTATAGAATTTTTATAACAATTTTTTTTAATAGGATTTTAGTATGATCTTTTATAATCTTAATAACCTTTTCTGATTAGAAGAAACAATCCATTTCTACTTTCACAATACAGTAAAATAACAAATAGAAGAGTTACAGCCTGGAATCACCCTGCTTAATCCTATCTGAGGCAGTATTCATCTCACCTAAAAACCCCTAAATGTCTGACAAACTTCAGAAAGAAAAAGGCATTTCAAATGGCCAGTTCCTCTCACCTTCAGTGAACATGTAAACAGAGCAGCTAAAGCAAGCACAGAAGTGTAACTTTCTGTCTATTTTCTAAACATAAGTGGAGTCGAGAAAACTAGGAAGGGGCAGCTGTCTCATGAGATGAATCCTATTTCCTGTGTCCCATGGGCTCCGTCCAGATATAGACATCTCCAGAGGAGATTCATGGGTCTTAATGAGGAAACCACCCTCAGGATCCTCTATTCTGTCTGCACCAATTGATGGAGGAAAATCCAGGCCAATATATCTTCTCACCTAGATCATCAGCCAGGTTAGGTGAGATGAAGCTGAACCTTGCATTGCCCAAAGGTGGTGCAGGTGTGAACACCACCTTGGTATCTTCATAGAAATATCTAAGTTGAAAAAGACCTTAAGATCATTGAGTCCAAATGTTTTTTTGTCTTCTCCAAGACAAAGTCCACCACCTTACACTGTGCAGCTGCACAGGAATGCTGTCTCTTGTTTACCATATGGAAAAATCATTTAAAATTAACCTCAAGGCTTCTTGATGAGCGTTGCATGTTGATTGATTGAAAAAACTATCAGTGACAACTAATGGGTGTATTAATCATAGCAGGACACACAACTGGGGAACATTAAGATAAAGGCCCTATTTCAAATATAGAGAAGGTGAGATCAGAGCTGACTTCTTGTCCTTTCATGCCCAATGGCTTTAAGGGGATGTCATCCAAAGAGTGGAGAATTGGCACTACTTAGTGTAGATCATCTTAAAAAGGAGACTAAAGGCAAACAAAAAGCAGTAAAAGTACCAGAATGTGATGATATGAAAACCTGTGCTTTTCTCAATGTGCTATTTAAAAACACAGAGGATTTAAACTTGGTTTTGAAGTCTTGTATGTCATACATTTATATGTTCATCCCAGGGAAACACGTGATCAGAAGGTATTAAACTGAATATGTTTTTTTCAGTTAAATAATAAAATACTGGCTCGTTGATCTTTGCAGACTTTGAATAGCTCCCATGAGCTTGTTGAATGCTTACAAGACCCATCAAAGTTTTGGGACCTGAGCAATTCCACTGATTTCAGAAAACACTTGGGAATTCGTAGAGGTAGAATTTGCCTTGCCTCATTTTTTAACTTTCTGCAGTGCAGACATCCCCATTTTGGCTAGTCACCCTGGACTTCATCCACTGTCAATGAAGGGAAAGAGACTTCTGTGGAGCTCTTTAGCTGATGCATTTTATATGTGTACCTTAGGATAAGATGAATAGTACCTGTAAAACTCATGTAAATAGCTATACTGCAGGCATTTTAATGCAGGTGTAAAATGCACATCCTTTTCAACATTTGAATTGAGATCTGATGGTATCATTGTGTCACATAGATTTGCAGGCTCTGTAGTCTACCTTTCTTATGTTGATTACATATCTTCCAACCAAAAGGAATACAAGTACCCACCTTTGATGTCCAGTTACATTGAAGAGTAAAGCTTGTGCCTTTGTTCTTTATCTCAACATTGCTCTTTAACCTCACAGGAGGTTCAATACTACTAATCAGCCCTGTTCCCCATAAATTTAAGCCGCGTTGACTCCTGTTTAATTTTGTGGGAGTTCAGGTCACTGTTTGCTTCCCATGGATGGCCTATGGGGAAGGAGAAAGCCTGAGGAGATGGAGAGTTTGAGGGACTCGTGTTTTGATGGTCTGAATAAGAAGAGCTGAGAATATTATGGCAAACAGCCTATTTCCTGAGGAGGTGGGAGAAAATTTTCCTGAAGAGTTGCCACTTACAAACTATTTTCCTCTCCACAAGATTTAAAAAGAGGCATTTTTAAATAACATAGCACACCTCCTCTTCAGTTGGGAAGCTAAGACGCAGTGTGGGTAAGTGATTTTGAGAAAGTATTTTCCTGAATCAGTGTTAAAGCTGCAGATAGTACTGAAAAAAGTCTAACTCCCAGTAGCAAAATCGCTTGTCTTCTGTTGACCCCTGTGACCAGTCACAAAACCAACACACATTAAGATTTCCAAAACTCTGTGTTTAAAAAAAAAAAAAAAAAAAAGCAACTAGCTGAGCTTCTGTAATTCCTTATAGGTAATGAAGATTGGATATGAATTTAAATACCCTTTTTGGGGAGTTAGAATAATTATGGTTGCCAGAGTAAATGTGGTGATCTGAACTTCTTAGTGTTGCAGGTTCATGTTTAAAGGGGGGGCTGAGCGCTGTATGCTGGGGGCTAAACGCCAGCTTGAGGATCCCTCTCCCCAGCAAGCTCAGCATGGGTATGATGGCTAGTCCTCCACACCTTGCTAGGAAGCTGTTTAGGAAGAAGATTCCTCCATGGCCTTAACTACTGGACACCGTATGTCTGCTCTGCAGCGACAGCAGCAAACGTGGCAGACGAGACATGGTCCCATGGGCCACATCTGAAAGCAGGGCTGTCTTGGTCTAATATTGTACATCAATGTCAAGTCATAGCTTTGTTAAACATTTATAGATACATATATCTATATGGAATAGAGTCTTAAAAATACATAGACACACCAAAAAACACAAACCTTTTTGGCATTTATACAGATAAGGCCATTTTTATTGGCAAATATTTTGCTTGGCATGGATTCAGTGTGTACTAATAGCTTAATAATTTTGGCAGACACACCAATGAAAAATGTTACTGAACCAGACCCAATTATGTGTATAAAATGTAAACAGTTGTGTCTGCTGGGGATAACTGCAGTATGTTGTCAAGCCACGGCTGTAAATTACATATGGTAGATTGCTCTAAATTTGTTTTTGACAAACGACCGTCTGATGAGGTTGTTTCAGGGCCACACAACTGATGGAAGGACATTATCAGCGGAGCGTAATACCAGCATGGTTTTGTTTCAGCTCTCGGTCCAGCTTTCCAAAGTTTGGCAGCTCTGACATAAGTTTTGGGCTGGTTTTCTGCTGTTCACTTTCAGTAGACCCTCCAAAATATCCTGACACTGAAGTCATAATGAGTTAATTCCCAAGAATTCTTTCTTGTTCTCCCTATTAGCCATCAGTGGAATAGCTCTTTAAGCTATTTCTTACTCTGGAAAAATTCCTGTGGCCCTGGCAGAAGCTGAAGATTTATAGCGAAGCTTTGAAAGCACAACAAAGACCTTTCTTACCTCATTTATGCACCCATTTTGCTAAGCTGGATATACATGTGCCATTGAAGCTACCATTCAGCCCTCGTAACTAAAAAGCAACTCTGGAACTGGCTAAAAATCCTTTCAGGAAGAATTTGCGTTAAGCCTGAGCTGCAATTAAAGAATCGCCATGCCGAAGGCGGGGGGGGGCATTGGAAAAAAGGGGTAAAAATAATGCAGCTTTTCAGAACATGGCAATGAGGAGACCCCTCCAGCCCAGCACCTGGTGAAACCATCGAGTATGCCCTCCCGCCAGCTTAAATTAGAGTAACACTGCTACGCAGCAGGCTCCTGCTAAAAGCAGGCAGGGAGGGAAAAGTCTTAAAAAGAGCCTTTTCTGATGCATTCAGGTAGAAGAGTGTAAAGTAAATAATGAAGCCGAAGGGCAGCATAGAAGAGCGTGACTTTGCATTCCTTTCGTGCCCGCTGCCACATCACTCAAGGAGAGCGCAGAAAATGAACTGCCGAAGGATGCAGAGCGCTCTGCTCCGGCTTCGCTGAAAGCCGGCATCAATGGGGAAAAGAACTTTGAGTACCAGTCATTTGGAGCGTAGCCCACCACCAATCACTGCCCTTATCAGACTTTTCCAGAGCGCCCATAAACATGCACACTTCAGTAAACGGCATGTTATAAATATGGGTGAGTAACGGCCTTGTGGCGGAAAAGAAAACAAGCTATTATTTATCACCACCATTCTATGATCATCATATTCTTGTAGAAGTAGGTAGTTACTAGGAGAGGTTATTGACAGGGCTTTGTCAAGCTTCATATGAGTAAGCTTAATTTTTAGATAACAGTGGCTTATTAATTCAGTAGTTCCTAAAATCACATTTTCACCAAAAATTGCCCAGCTTTGAAAGTCAATTTACTTCTTTAGTTCCACACCAACGTTGCACTGTTTTTTTCAGGTATACACTGACACAGGTAGAGAAAGCAAAGGAGAATTATTGGTATGGTTAACTGGAAAATACATTTTTGGTATCGATCCAATTGGATTTTTATTTGTATATAATTATACACATTGTAAAATACATCTGTAATAAGGATTGAAAATTGAATGTGGAACAATAATTATATAGCACAGAAAATACGGAATTGGCTCACTTTGTGTTGAGTTCAATATTTTCTGTGCCAGATGAGATAAGAAAAAGTAAATAAAGTTATAGGTTTGAACAAACATGGTCTAACTCCTTGGACGTTACTGATACAGAATGAGTAATTGTGATAGGGCATGATTAAACTTCAGGCAGAGATTCATTAGGGAAGATAGGACCGAGAGCAAAATACGTCAAACATAGGGAGTTGTTTGGTTAGTGAGGTTGATTTTGGTGCAACCTTCCTCCTCCTCCACGAAATGACATATAATGACTTCCAATGTGCTTTAAACGCACATCTTCCTTGCCTTGATGCACTTTTGCTTCTCAACTAGGCTAATGAAAAATGAAAAGTAATCATATCACAGGACTTTTTGGAGGTCACACTCTCTCTTTGCTCTTGTGTTCTGAATCTTTAGTACATTGGCCAAGAAATCAACCCCAAATGACAAGCACATAAGTCAGGACTCCTGAATCCGATTTCCTTTTTGTTGGCTTGGGAAACGATGGGAACTCTCTCTTCATCCTCAGCGCTCAGCCAGGGCATGGATCAGGAAACTGGGCAGTTATTGCAGCTGAAGAATAAGTCTCACAGGACTTCATCCAAAGAGGGATGCAGAACTGTCTCGAATATTGCACAGTTTGCATGCAGAGTTGGCCTCTGAAGCAGGTATCTTGGGGAATCCCACTCTCAGTGGGATTTCAGTGAGGAAGAAAGACCAAGCCCATCTACAGTTACCTTCTTGTAATTTAAAGAATCTGAGATTTGCAGTGTGGTAGTTTATTTGTGACTTTGCTTGTTTTGGAAAGAGAAAGGATTTCTTAAAGCTGGATAGTAACTTCTGGTGTATCTTCCTTGCATGCTCATCACTCATGCTTAGCACAATGCTGGGAGTTGCGTTGTTTCTTCTGTTCTACCCCAGATGTGCAAAGATGCTATTCCCACTCACAATGAAAAACCGCTCAAATGGCCAGGAGTTAGAAAATCCTACACAACACCAAATCTCACTGATTATAGTGTGATTTATGCTGGCTGAACCAGGGCAATAGGTAACTATCAGCAGGGTGGGAGACAGGGAGGGGGAGAAGCCAGTATCACCATAATCACTTTCAACTGATTCTTCAGCTATTACTGATAAACAGATGTTATTCAGATAATCCTTGGACTCTTGACTAGAGTCTTGGACTTTTTTGTCACTCCTGTTATTTCATCTTATCTCCTCTGCCTTTGCAGAATGGTCTTCACATAAATACTAGTTGGGGTTGTTAATTGCTTCTCATCAGTAGATAGGGAAGTCATCCCTGTGATTTAAGTTCAGCCCTGTTGTCCTCACCTTCAAAGCTCTGCACAACTTTGCAGCTTCCTTGACCTTCAAAATTTATTCATTTCTCTTTCCCTGCACAATTCCCATCTTCTTCCTATTGCCCAACCTTCATTTCCAGTACTGGCTTGCTCTAAATTTAGATCTCCATTTCCATTGGATAATCGCCTTTTCTTCCCTAGTACTTGCATGTGTTTATATGGAGCTATAGTTTCATAAGGAGACCTTAATAATAGATCTAAAAGGCAAGAGAACCCTCAATATTCTTAAACAGGGGAACTAGACTATCATATTTTCCCAGGTAACAACAATGCTGGAGCTTAGAAACCTTGAGAGAGCTGCTTTAACATCACAATATAAATCAGATATATTTCAATTTAGCACGTACAAGGAATTTATATTCTGTTTTAGTTTTAAATTGTTGAGTAGGACTAGCCAGAGGTTACTGATTAGTTGTTTTTAATATTAAAAATAATGATTATCTATACATAGGTAGGTATAAAATATACAGATTAAAAAGGGGGAAATCCAGTAGAGAAAGGTATTGGAAGTAATAAGCATTATTCCTTACGTGACAGACAAGCTAATTCATTTCTCTGGGCCTCATACATGATGAGAGATCATTATAGTACTTGTTATTTTTTGGCCTATGGTAGGAGAAAACTTATACAATACTAGCTTATAAATTGCATTGCTTTCCATCTCTGCCATCATGGGAAATTCTGGCGGTTATAACCTGCTAGACTGAGCCATTTACATGGGGAACAGTGGTAAAGTCCATCAGGGATTTGCAAATACGCGAGAAGTGTCTGATTGCACAGTGACCTGATAGCACAACGTAAACGTCAATAGCCTGATCATCAGCAAGAATGATTTACAATAAGTCTGAATCCTGTCCCTTTGAAGAAGCTTATAGCGTTGGCTAGACCTGCAGCCATAAGGACTGTTATCCTAGATTTACTGTACTGACTTTCATTTAAAAAGATCCTTAGAGCTTTTTCATATGAGTTGCTCACATATTGTTGACCTGCCATCATTTGAGGGTAAGCAGGTTTACAAGTGAAAAAGAAATGGTTAGAGATGGGAATTCTTACCAAAACACAGGAAAAAAAAAAAAATTTTAACAGGAGAGTGGTTATTGTTCTTCAAAGTTCACAAAACCCAGACAAATTTAGTGAGACTTTAATCCTCATCTGGAAAAGAACAAAAACACGCGTCGAAGGAGCTGCAGGCGACTGAGTTTGTATCAGAAAGATGGAGAGCTGACTCAGGAAACAGATCTGCCAGTATCTTCACCCATCATCCCCAAAAGTTCAGCTCCTCTAATTCTAAACATCTAAAACCTGTGTAAGTCTGATTTCAGCTGCCTATTTCATTATGAAATTAGTCACCTGCTGAAGGTTCCTGTTCCACTCTAACCAGAGTCTAAAGTCCGAGCATACCTCAAATATAAACACACAACTTCTTGACGTGTATAATCGGGGAATCTGAATCCTATCCAACCACCCTGGAGATGAGGTACACTCAGAAATTTTAAGTCATTTTCTGACTTATCCATGATAGGAATTACACTTTAGAAATATACTTATAATGGTAATTAGTGACCTGCTGTAGGACCTGAGGTATCCCCCAACATCCTTTCTTCCTCCTTCAGATTTTAGTAGGAACTAGGAGGTCTAAAGGAGCAATTTTGCTGCACAGCTCTATGCTGAAATCAGTGGTAATTTTTACTAAAAACCTAGTAGGTAATCATTACAGTTGCACCAAAACAGGGTTGTGCTCTACACTGTACAAACTTATAGTAAGATACATATCTGGCCTTGAAGAATATGTAAGATAAATAGGAAAAGGTTTGGATTCAGACATGAAGGCGGTGCAAGGCTGTAGACAGCACCCCAGGGAGAAAAGCAAGTCCTCTGAGCTCTCTAGTAAAAAACATCCTATCCTTAACCTATCCTATCCTATCCTTAAGTTTGCAGTGCATTGCTCATTAACTGGATTAACTGACTGACTGGAGATTGCATCTCTGGCAGAGCGGGCTGATGTGCCAGGAACACTGAGAGTCTCCCAGATTCGGGGCTGGGAAAGAATTTTCCCTGGGTGATATTAGCAGGGATGACAAAACTTTTGCGAAAAAGGTGGCAGGTGGTCCACTGAGGCATTTTCACAAGATATTTCCCACCCTTACAGAGGATTTACAACACTGGCCATGCCCTTAGCCTGCCCTGTGGTTTATCTGCAGCCCGGTGTAGATTTTACCTCTTGTGGTTACAGGTACAGAAGGTCTTAGTATTGTTACACTGTCTAAAGGAGTGATTTACGACTTGTGCTTGGCGTGGGCAAGTGGATGTTGTGTGGGCGAGGGTTTGGCTTTGCTGCTGAATAACTCAGTGTTTGCATTAGGAGCCTTCCTGCCAAATCAGACATCTTCAGGGTGGGGTTGCTGCCTCTGATGTGGGCTGTGCTGGTGTCTGGGGGAAAGATGGATACATCGGTTGAGTGCCTTAATTTAGATAGGTCTTCACATTTGATGTAATTGCCTGTGACTGTAGGGGCCTAGACATGAAGGCAGTCCCTTCTGGTACTCAGGGTGATAATGATGACCTATGAATAGTGCTGTAGCTCTTTCTTACCCAATTCTTTCTGTGTTTGCTAAAGAATAAAACAATAGTGTGGAGTTTCAGCTCTCTCATGAGTTTAACCAATTACTGTTTTCCTTCAAGCTATATAAATTGTGTGCATTTAATATTTAGTTATCTCCAGACTGTTTACACTAATTTTCATTTATACAATGCATCTAGTAACAGAGGTAGAGTGCATTTCTTTTTTTTATTTCTCTTTTGAATGAAAGCCTTGAGGGAAGCCCACAGTTTTTGATCGTGCTCCACTTTGATGTAAGCAAATGTTTAAGTTATGCTCTGGCAGAATGTCTGAGACTCATGTTCATGAATGATGCAGGATTTGTCCTCCTTCCTCAGCGGCTCTATTTATAGCCATGACTGTTTTTATTTTCCATGCAGTCATGAGAGAGAAGGTGAGAAAGAAGCAATTGCATGTCCTTTGTCTAAGCACAGCTAAGTTTGTTCTTGTGCTTTGCTGTATTTTAAATTCTTCCATGCTGCATTTCATCCATCTATCTATAGACCAGATAAAGGTCCTTTCCCAGCCCTGGGCTCCAGGGACCCAAATCTCTACTGCTCTGTACTCCGCAGGATCACATACTCGACAGTGATGTGGCTGCAAAATGCTGCCAGAGGAAAACAATGAACCTATTTCTGTGTTCCCTTACAGTGCGTTCGCTCCCCTGACCTATGTGTTGCTGCTGGTTTTGCCAGTCTGTAAATCCAAACCAGCCTACATCTATACACAGAAGAAACCAAATCACAAATTCTGTTTTTTTCCAGCATGGGTTTTTGTTGTGTGGGATTTTTTTGTGGGTTTTTTTTATGCTTGTTTTTACCTTTTAGAGCTGCTCTTTGTCCTGTTAGACAGCAACCCATAGCTGTGTTTGGATCAGAATGGTCTGCAGTGTTAAGGGCTGGGATGTTGTGATAAGATTGTGCAGGGTGCTAGCAATGGACAGTCATTCTCCAGGGGAGGATGTGCACTCTGCGCTGCTGCAGGACAGTAGGAAAGGAGGCAGGATTGCTTCCAAAGTGCACATCTTTGGTGGGCTCAGTGCATTGTTTTTCCAACACTAGATGGTAAAGCTTCCACTGAGCTCCCAAGGGGAATGAAAACTGCCTGTCCCTTGCAGAATCCATAAAATATCGTAGTGTACTAGTAGAGAATTAGCTCCAGTGCACCTGTCTGTTTTGCCAAAAAACCCCTGATTTTCCATATCTTTCTGTGATTCAAGATTGCTATAAATGTCTGTAGTGGTATAGTGGACCCTAGGAGGCTGGGATCTGGCCAGGAGGTGCCGTTAGAAAGGGTGGTGTATAATGAGAAAAGGAGACAAAATGGGTTGTGCTCAGTTCACGCTCAACAGTCAGTTCCCCTAATGAAGGCAGAAAGACGTGGAGTTGGATACATCCACAACACAGCTTTTTCTTCAGGATAGGAACAGTAGGAAGTAAACTCTGAACATAGATGGTGCTTTCAGGGACACAATAGCAAGATCCAAGAAAATGTGGCAATTAGAGGCTTAATTAAAAACAAGTGTCTCAGAAATGCAAGTTAGAGAAGAACCCAACAATTAAGTTGTATGTAACAGAACAAAAGCTTTGCAAACCCTGCAGTTTGTTTTGCCAGGATGCTGTCCTTTTTCTCCAGAGGAGCCCTGCCTGATACTGTGAGTGATCAGATCTGTGCCTGGAGTTTGTAAGTGAATTTGTTTTCCAGCTTCTTTATATTTTCCCATTTCCCTTGCCTTTTGCTTTGGGAATCTGGGTTCCACTACAGCCAGTGCTCAGATCACATTCTGTGGCCGGGAAAACAGTATCCTCAAATGTATGGGAACTGGAGAGAGCTTCAGCATCTCACAAAGCCTGATGCCTTACGGCCAGTTTTAGAGAACCCTCTGTGGAGATCCAGCTGCTAAGAAGATATTTTTCAGTCTCACATCTCTGGAGTTTGCTACACTAAAAAAAAACAACCCACACATTTCCTCAGCACAGTGCATTCTAGCTCTTTGTTGGTTGTGTTTTAGTACTCTGCATGGTAGTTTGACGTTTGAAGTCTGCCAGTTATCATCTTTCCAAATAAAAACTTATGGCCTGACTGACTGTTTCCAAACTTTTTGGGGTTGCCTTTCATTAAAATAGAACCATTTAACCCCTGTTGCAACTGTCAGAGACTAATTCCTCACCCCAATCTCTATAGATTTTTTCCCCACCTCCCCCCACCCCCTCTTTCTCTTTGTGCTGTTCTTCAAACTTGGGAAAGTTCTTGTCCACTTCATTATTGCTACTTGGATATAGTTTAAAGAGACTATTCCCCTGCCAGTGAGCAGCAGTTATAGCGACGTTTATATAACATGCACTATTAAATATTGGCAAATACAGGTTTCTAACAATATTTTTTTGGTTTTTGCTATTTTTTCATTTATATATTTATCAATTTGCTGTTGACTCGACCAAGGTCAAACATCAGGGCAGGGACAGAGTGCAATAGGTCGCTTACCTGGGTGCCACTGTCTTTGAAACCCTTTCTCCAAGCTCTGGCTGACAAGCTAAGTCAGGTAACGTAGGAATATATAAAAGCACACAGTGATTGCAGGGTCAGAAAAAGGATTTAAATAGGGCCTTCTTTAGGAAGAACTGATGACAGACACCTGCTGCAGGGAAAGAATAGAGGCAGGTCTTAAGAAGGACCAAGAAGCAAATCCTGGGTTTCAGAAGGGGGGTTGTTACTTTATCAAAGACAAAGGGGTTGCTAGTGAATTGCTTCTTTACTTAAAGAAAAACCACAAATAAGTTACTGTATTTCCAGTGCTGCGGCACTTGCTATTTAAGATGCAGTACAGTGAGCCAGCCCGATGGGCAACATGAAGATCAGACCCTTACTTCCCTTTCTTTCTTCTTTTCCTTTCCCAAAAGCAATGCTGATGAGTGCTCATCAAGAAATAATACAGAGCAGAAGCCAAAAGACAGGCATCCCAGCAAACCTTTGAGCATTGACCACCTCTGAGATTTGTCTCACCACATTGCAGCTCTATGAGAGTCAGCTGCTGTGTTTCCCCTCCCCTCTCCCTTGTAATAAAATAAAGTAAAATAAAAAAAAATATAATATGAGTGAAGAGAAGAAACCATGTGGAGAAAGAGGGAGAACGTTACGTGGGCACTAGAGACATCAAGGCTGTGTACGTCTGTGAAACACAGTTCCCTAAGCCTTGTGATTGTAGCTGCTGCACCATGAGTATGCTCAACAGGGTTCTACTTGAGTTTCAGTTAATATAATTTTAGAAGCACTTTAAAGCACTGAAACCCATTGGAAATAAATCTGAAGTAACCCAGTGGACTTATTTTTCTTCCACCAGCTTCCACTTAAAAAATAATACACACAAACATCCTATAACAGGGGGCTGATCCTGTTTTCATCTCCACTGATGGAATGAATGACACACAATTTGATGAGTAAATAGCATTACAATATTCAAGAGTGTCACTCAGAGAACTAGATAGCAAAAAAGTTTTTTTTATTATTCTTTTATTTTTTCTAGTACGTTTGGATTCTTTAGCTTACTGTTTTGTTGCAGTAAAATGCAATGATGAAAACAACATGAGTACTAAATGAAATTATTTATATTCACAACCTTCCTAAAGCAGCAAAAATTAATTGCGTAAACACAGAACTAATACAAAGGTGAACGAGTGTTCTTCAGGTACTTTGTTTTCCAAATATATCCCTGAGGAGATCACTGATCCTCTAATCCTTCTATGCATTTCCATGTCTCAGCAATAATACCTGGTGGTAGTTCAATACAGAAATGTGTTGATGATACTTAATGTTTTGAAGACGGTACACAGAGTTAGGGATTATTATATCAAATTTTGCAGGACTCATGTAACGTGTGCTTATCTTTCATTTACTTCACATTAGCTGAAGAAATTACCACTCTCTACAGTTTAATCAGCTGCTATGGATCACACTATCAAGCTAAAAGTAAATGAAGGTGGATTAACGAAATAGTCAAGGAATATGTCCAAACACTCAGCTGGTGATTTCTTTTTTTGGTGTTTTTCTTTCTATATTATTGAAAGGGCAGTGCTGTGCTATTGAACTTCTACTGTAAAATACTATCAACCCTTTTTTACCACCTTCCCTCTCCTGTGCTTATTTACTTTTGTAAAATAATGTAAAAATCTGTCAGATGGGAATGGCAGGCAACGGCTTTCCGTTTGCATTTGCTGTCACCAGCCGCACAGCTTTGCGCTCTTCCCTGCTCTCCCTGCTCCTGGACAGCTCCTTCCCAGCCCTTTCCGATGACTGGAGACATCTCAAATACATAATGAAACTGGTTTGATCATCAAGCTGACCTCTGTTGTCCTCTTTTTACCAGTTTAGAGGTCAGTCTCTCTCCCATCCTTCTTTCCTTCAAATGCTCTCAAGGTCTTCTCAGTAGCACACTAGTGAGCTGGTCAAGGCGTGTCTTTAATTGCTCCTGTAAATCTGCTCATGCAAAATTTCCATGCCACGTTTAGATTTTGTGTGTGCGGCATGCTTTCCACATGCAAACTCCATCCATAGCCAAGTGCGGAGGATCTGGTTGCCATCATTATATAACAAAATGATCGTGAATCTTTTCAGTGGCTGGCTTGCATCTGAGGAATTGTGGCTTCAATTCATGTGGCAGAGACCAATACATGTGATGCTGAACTGGGCTTGCCTATGACTGTCTCCAGTCAGCCATGAGAGCTTTCATGCAGTTGCAGAACCACTTCGAATATTGGATTCTGCGTTCTTCTCCAGGAGATGCAACATATAGTCATGATCATTTTAAATAATTTCTCATCATACAGCAAATAGTTACCAGTTATGAACAATTGATTACGTCCCCTTTTGCCATGGCATATATAATAAAAGTGCAAATCAGAATACGACGACGTGATTTTCACCTCGGTGTCCACCTCACACCAATCAATGGAAAGATTTTCAGTGCAGATGCAGCCCAGAGATGCCTAGAGTTGAAACACTTCAGAAGATAGAGGGTAAACAAGATAAATTTTCACTTTGTTGTAAATATTTCAGCAGATTACATGTTGTGGTCATCTGGATAACTTGTCTCAGTGACGGGTTTATTTAAAAGAAAGTATTTGTAGCTGTGCAACACTGAAATCCACAAGAAGATTCCCAATCCAAAGCACCAGCTGAAGGATAAAACCGCCTCCTCTTTTTCTGGCCAAAAAACATTAAAAAAACCCACAACAACAACAACCAAGAGTAAATGCCTTCCCTTGCTATACTGGGAATAGAGTTACAACACATTTACATTCCCATAAATGAGATCAAATTTGGCCCTTATTAATTAATCCTGGGTCATAGTGAGACTCCACAGTTCTTTGCTCTGGAAAGCTTGAAATAACTTCAAAGAACATATTTTAATTGACAAGTGTATTCATTGCCAGAGAGGGGTATAACATGAACAGGGGATTAACACCCAGCTGTGCTCTGGAGGAAATTTAAGGCACAGACATGCTGTAGATCAGATAAAGTCTGCATTAATGCTCACGAATGTGAAATTTCATTGTCTTCACTAATGCTAAGCAGTGCACATCTGTCAATTAAAAGTCTCCCCATTCTGGTGTCCTCTCTGTAGCGGTAGGTCTGTTCGCCCTGCCTCGCTGTTACTGTTGAATTACCGTAGTTGTAGCAGCACATCTTCATAGCCAGTGGAGTATTTGCTTCCTCCCTGAGGGTACTGCAAAGCTGGAACAAGCTGACAGTTTCCAGATCTCCAATGAATATGCCTCACAAAAGCAAGAACACTGGGATATTTCAAAGCTTAGTGATGTTCCTCGGTGGCTCTGATTCTCCTTTCCGTCAAAGCCGCTATGAGAAGCATCTCCTGCCTTTAGTCAGGCTATCATCTCAACCGCCCTCCTGGGCCGCCTTCCAACAGCTGTTGTGATAAGTTAAGGATTATTTAGGGCCCATTACAAACTGCTGGGGATTGCCATTGAGTAAGGAATCTAGCCCACGCTCCATACAAATAACAAGCAGATGTTTGAAGGGGGAGGAGGCTTGTACAGCAGTTCTGCAGCTCCAGAGGTTTTTCTTACAGAGAACTGATCTTCTAATGCCAAAGCCATAAATTCAGGTTTTCTTTGGGTCAGTGAATGGCATTCAGGTTATATGAAGGGTACCACACCATTGTGATATGGGTATGGATCTCCCTTAAATGGAAATATCTTGCTTTCTTTTTGCCTTATGATACTGGGCGGTGGCAAAGTGGTTAGGAGCTTGGCCCACATCTGCCTGGTTTGGGGCACTGAGAAGGAGAGACAGGCTTCTGCAGTTATCGGTACAGATTCACCTACCTCCACTGTGAATTATCCAGTATAGTAAACCTAAGAAGTGGAAGAGAATCTACCAGGCTATTCCATTTCCCAATCCAACATAAGGCTGCTCATTTATATACAACACTGTTTCTATAGTGCTTTGGGACGTCCAGTTTCAGGTGTTTGATTTTTTTTATATTATTGTTTATTTTATTCTACTTCCCTAAGGGATCTGATCATTGGGAAAATATTTTATTATAGTTATCAGAAATTTCCTTTTTTTAATCCAATCTTCTTCTGAACTAACTAGTAGCACTGATACACATTCCTTTTTTGTCTTGATGCTTGGGTCCTTCAGATTTCTGTGGATTTGTGTCTCTACTGATTGCCAATCTGCATGCATTTATTGCAGATGTTTAATAGACCAGTTCTTCTTACCTATTCCCTTCAAGCTTTCCTCCATGCACACTCTTTTCAGCATATTGATATACTTACGGTAACCACCTAGGGATATATTACACGCTCTAAGCCTACTTGTAGCAGAGTCGCGTAGAGACTACAGCTTCCGTGCTGTAGGAGGTACTAATGAGGCTGTAAAGTTAGTGATGCTACCAGGTATATGAATTGAACAGAAGGGGACACTGCTTTCCCCATCTGCCCTCCCAGGAACACCTTACATCAAACGTATGAAGCAACACCACCACTGTCATGATTGCTCATGTCCTGTAGCTTGACTGTGATGTAGGACTGTAATACAGGGAATAAACCTCATCACGGTTTGTTTTTAAAATGCTGGGGAGTACCAGAGCAGCTGGGACATCTGCTGAGAACCAAGAGACCTTGGTGTACTCTCCCCTTCAGCCTGAAGGGACTAAAACTCACATTTCTCATAACAGAAACCATAGCCATCAACAAGCAATAGTGCAGGAAGGGTGGAGGTGTCTTTGGGAGAGAGAAAGACAGGGAACAATTCATGAAAAAGAATGCCCATGGCCTGTGCTCTGCACTATGAAGCAGATATACAAGAATGAGCAGTCCTTGGTTCTGGTCTGTTTTTAAGATTCCCTCCTGTTTTACAGGTATGGAAGGTAAAATCAGAATTTCAGGCAACTCTTTGTGGGTATTGAGCTTTAGAGACATAATGAAACTATGTTAATTGTATTTGTAATAGGATCTGGATTTACATGCCCTGCGCGGGCATCACTGGGACTCAACTGAGCTGGATTAGGTCAACATTTACTGATTTGGGACAGGGCAACAAACATTTCTGGATGAATTAAGCCAGTTTCCCCTTACCTCAGACCTTCTAATATGCCACAACAAGCTCAGGCGGTCTCATTCACCTATTTCTTCTATTCCCCAAACAAATTCTGGACATGTGCACCTACCTCCCCACCTTAAGCTAACAGATAAAAACTAGGTTTTGTTGCTGCTGTTGTTATTTTAAGGTAATAAGAAAGCATCTAATATTTCTGCTATGATTAAGAAGATATGATCATTACATTAGTACCCTGCTATCACTCTGTGACATGCTTTTCAGTGGCTCAGATCATAACATAAGGAAAGTTTGAAGAACATCACATTGCAGCAAGCATAAACTGATTATCTCCACTGCACAGTGTTTTCCAGGCTCTTCTTCAAGGTCCTATTTCTTATCTCCAGCAATGACTCACAAGGCAGTGACACAAACAGCATGGGCTACATGGACCTTCTACTCCACACAAATCCACCTCTCTGTTTCATGGCCAGCATCCCCAGCCAAGCGTGACAGAACGCATCTGACCCATTTATCAGCCAGCTCGCAAGTGGTTATCAGGGCTTGCCAGCCTCAGGCTGCTTGAGCCTTAAAGAAACAAATGCTCCTGATACACAGCTCGTAATTCTGCTGTGTATTTCTTCCACCATGCCAGTCTCCTCCTTCATTTGGGCAACATTTACTCCTTCTTACAGCTCCAACATGAAATTTTTTTCCTGATTACATTTCAGTCCCGTTTCCTCCTTTCATTGTTCTGGAGGCTGTTTCTCTGGATTTGGGAAGGTAAACTCCATGGTCGCTGTAAAGACTCCACACCCATTGAAGGTTTCTCCTTAGGTTCCCCTGGTTAGTGTGCGTCTTATTATCCCTCTGTGCCTACCAAACGAGCAGGCTCCTTCAGCCTCTGCATAAACTTATATATCCTTATATATATATACATATATATATATCTCTCTCATATCCTTAGATGATACGAAAATGTTTCCTGCTGAGGTCTGAGCCCTGCAGGCAGGACCTTCACACATTGTCCTGGGACCGCAATGTCCTCTCCAAGAGAACTGTGGAACATGACCATGCCTGAAGGATCCCCACAACCAAGTCACCATGTGCAGGTGCCTCCCAGAGACAAGATTTGTCTTCAGATGGTCTTTAGAGCTAATTTGATCTGAAAAAGCAGCAGTTATTTCACTCTGTGAATCAGGCTGCTTCCGATTTAGGAAGTTGCCCAGTCCTCTGCTGTCAAACTGGTGTCTTTCTAGAGAGGTAAAACATATGTCTGACAGTTGCTGTCTGGAGTCTACATATTAAATGAGGCCTTAAAAGCAATACAGATAAAATGAAATGTCCAACAATCCAGCTCTGTTTTATTTAAAAGACAGTTAAAGAAAGAAAATATCTTAATAGTCAAATTTAGAAGGAGCATGTGAAGTCACCACTGAAATATCCACTCCTGAGTTCATTGAAGCATCTGCATATCTGAATACACTTAACTAGGAAGGAAAAAAGCCAAGGCATGTGGTGAGGGGAGGGAGGAAGGGATTTTAGCTGTTAAGCCTGCAATCTTGGGATGAAAATGTGCTCTCCAGCAGATAACACTTCCCCCACAGTTATGGAAAAGCATAAACATCTCAAAGTTGAGACCAGCCTAGCTGAAAGACATAGACTAGATCTGGACTGGGAAACAGAAGATCTCTGTTCAGTTCCTGGTTCTGCTGCCAGCTGAGGCATCGAGTGATTCACCACATGGATTTGTCCCTCAGTTTTCTTCCTCTTTGCCTCTGCTTCCCCAGCTGTAACCGGAGCTCTGCTTTCCAACACACCATCTGCGGTCATTTCACAGACTTTTTTTTTACGGAGAAGACATTTTTACTCGTAACACGGACAGCTTGACAAGGAAACTTCTCTTACTAATGAGCGCACAGTCCTTTATGAATCTGCCTTTCTGTTTACCTTGGTGTGATATCCACACCTGAGAACCACAAAATTGTCGAAAACAAACGGAAACTCGTAAGTAGAAAGGGCTTAGCCAGAAAACAAGCTAGTCCTTTTTATGGTGATGGATAGGCAGGAGCATGGGTCGTTGCTAGGAATAGCACTGCTTAGCTGCCTGCTCTTTGGCCAGGGCTAGAGCTTTTGACCTGCCTTGACCACACTTTCTATCATCTTGTGATAGATGATTAATTCACTTGATGGATGGCACTTTACGGACGTCAAGCAAAGTCACAGCCCTGGCCTTCAGGCAGACCCCACCTCTATGTCAACCATCCTGAAGATAAACAGCAGCATAAATACTGCTGAGGTGGATAGCCTTGATCCTGTTAGGTCTCTACTAAATGTTTTTTCATAGAAAAATGTACAAAGAACCCAGGCTTTCATTCATTCGTTGGTATGTCCCTCCAATAGTTGCTTATTCAGCTTTCGTTCAGAAAAAGAGTTATGGGTAATGTGTAGGTAAGTTAAGATAACATTGGGAATTTGGCTTGGAGACAGACCTTCAGAAACAGGCCACCAAGCTGCTCTGAACAATCACGGCTCTGCATTTCTGCCCTGTGGCTCTGCATGTGGGAAGGTTTTTGTTTGTTTTTTTCTTGTTTTTCCTTTGGGAAGTTTCTTATACTTATGTCTGGCCAGCATTGGTGAAAAGGCCAATTCTGCAAACACGGCAAGATTAAAGTGCTCTGGCTCCTGGTGGATTCCACGTGCTCGTGGGCTTCAAACTCAGTTGTTCATAATGCACCTTATTAATGTGAAAACTTGAAGTTCAAGGGAGAGATGGGGAGGGGGGGAGACGGAGAGAAGACATCTGTTTCAGTGCGTAATGAAATCATAGCTGCAGGCAGGCATGGGTGAGATCAAGGGATGCTTTTAAAATATTAACAAAATTGCAAAGCAATCCCTAGGGGTGCTTTAGGAATATTTGATTTGACGACAACGCGATTCCAATTCAGTCTTTGCCAACAGCTGGGAGAGATAGCATTCATGTCCAATAATCCCCCCCAAATGGCATCTTTCTTTCTTAAACACCCCTTCGTTATTGTTCACATTGTTTGTTGACTTGCAGGGCTTCATGTAATAGCTTGAAATCAGAGATTAGAGCCAGGAGGGCAACCTGACAGCATTTCCTCTCTGGCTGGTGTTGCCTTCACTCCTAGACAAGCCGCTCTAAATGAGATCTGCTCCATCAATGGACTTCTTCTAATGAAACATCAGTTCCATTTAATTTGCTCTTTTTACTCTTTAAAAACAAAACAAAACAAAACAAAACAACAAAAAAAAAAAACTCCACAAAAAAACAACACCAAACCAAAGAGAAAGAAAAAGATTTAAATTGAATTGTGAGAAAAATTACATTGCTAAACAGTCTTGGGAGGAAAGGGAAGAAGCACGGATTTCCTTACAAAACAAGTCCAAGGTCCCAATTATTGTTACAGTCGAGCCTGCCAGCTGTGAGACTACCAACACCTTCCAAGCTCTTCCAAGGTCTCCACAATGCACCTAAGGCAATGCTAGCGTGGGTTAAAGAGCAGGACATAACGCTGATTCCATGGCTTGCGCAATTAACTTACAATCAAAACAAGAAGCACATTTTCTTTTACAAAAGAATCTGAAAACTACTGTAAATATGGAAGTACCTATTTCCTTACAGTTTGGCCAGCTGCAGTTTTGGCTCTGTTTATGCTACTAAACTACATAATAGCAGGGAGTTATTGTTTATGCTGTTGAATGACAGCTAAACAACAATTAATAGAGGTTCATGGCAATGTTTTGACCTGGGCCAAACAATTTCTGAGCACAGCTCAGGCATCATCACAGGCCAGGGACCAGTCCCAAAACTCAAAAGGCTATAGCCACCCTGTTTTGGATACTAGGAGGGTTTATTATATAGATGAGGGCTTCTCCATGCCAGTTGGCCTCAGTAGCAGGGAACGGTCCCAGGCTGTTATTGACTGTAATAAAATATTTAATTTACTAGTGTAGATATCTCCTTTGTGTCTCCAATTTCAGTTGAGCTGTTCCCAGATTAGATTGGTGAAAAATCTGGTTGAGGACAATACATTATTAGTGTTCCTGTTTAGCAATAAATGTAACCATCAAAGCCATTTACAGCTTTTATTGCTCTTTGCTTGTTTGTTTGTTTGCTTGTTTTAAGAAAAAAGTTTAAATACATTGGTTTCCAAACTTACAAATTACTGAGGCCATTTCTTACGTCTTAGTGAAATGCCTTAATTTCAGCCTTAGCCTATATAAAACCCCGGGCCAACTGGAAAGCTGCTATAGTTCTCATACCAGTTTATAAAATGCAAACACAGGCCAGAAAAGGGATGGGACGTGTCAGCTAAGGAAGGGACACAGAGAGGCTAGCTACTAATATTGACATAATTAATAAACTGCTTAAGCACTCTCTTGGAGTGCTTCTCCCTCTGCATTCCTACAGGAGAAAGCGTTGGCGGGACCCTGAGCCCGATGCTGGGATCCCAGCCATTGTTTCTGCCCCTTTCCCACTGCAATTAGTGTTTCCAAAATCCTGGAGTCAGAGGCATGGTCTACACCTTCTCTCCTCCTCTCTCCCCCCCTCCAATATGGATCAGCTAATTTGAGCTGAAAAGCACGAAGCAAGAGAGCCACAGGCATATTCGCCTTGGGACAGGATCTCGACGGTGTCCATCTGTGATCCTAATGCCCTTTCCCTGTACATTTATGCAGACCCATCCTGCAAAAAGCAACTTTGCACAGCTGCGTAAAATCAGGGAATTAAAATATTACCAAGCCCAGCTCTCTGTCCGCTCTCCCACCATTGCTGCAACAGAGGTGGTGGAAGGGAAGGTGGAAGGAGTCTCATGCCTGCCATCCTCGTGCCAACCCAGCTTTTGCAGGGTTAATAAACTGAATTATAGTGCTAGGCTTTACACTAACGAGGCTCCAGGGTAGGCACATTTATTTATTGCTGTTGCCCTTATAGGACCATTAACCTCTAGAAGAAAAGGTGATGTCAAAAACCAGGCTGGGAGGGAAATACACCATGTCACTACGGATCCAGGCAGATCCCCTCTGTCACACCCCCAGTCTCTGCTTTTGGCATCGATGCCACCTTGTGCTTTCAGACCTGCAGCTGACAGGCCCTCAGCAGGGCAAGATGACCACTTGGTGCAACTTCTTGCTCTTTATTTACCATCCAAGGAGGTGTCTCCCCCTTCTTCCTCAGAGGCAACTACTTAAGAAACAATCCTCTCCAAATCTAGGCCATGGAGACCTCTGCTTGTTTCCATTAAGCATATAATTACACGGAGAACGTTGTTTGACTCATTGGCTTCAGTCCAAGCCAACACACAGACACTAAACAATGCCAGGGTAGGAGGTAAAACACATGTGAATAAGATTTCCATTTACAGCTCCTTGCTTTGATGCTGTACTCGTCCCCCCGTACACACATCCTTCCCTCAATTACAATTTGTAGCCTAACACAGGCTGGGCTCAGCTGAGAAATCTCAGCTACGGGCTTCTCCTCCACATTCCTGGATGAGCTGAGGTGCGAGGGAGGCAAAAAGACACTGAAGATCCTCCAGTCTGGCCAAAATCTTCACACCCTCTCCATCCAGATGTTGCAACATCTAGGGATGCAGAGCAGATGGGAGTTATGGTGCAATCCTGACCAGGACAGCAGGGTGAAAGGGACATGGGACCTGCCTTTACCCTAAACACAGCATTATTGTCTCTCATAAATCCTCCCTCAGCCCACAGCTATGGCTAGCAGCAGATCCTGGCTCTCCTACGCCCAATCCCACCGCGCAGCAGTGAACCAGAACGGATGCTTGGTCTGCAAAAAATACATTTGATTTATGTTCATTTCTGCAATCATTTTATACCAGATGAGAGTCACACAGATGCTTGTATTATCTGAAGGAAGGAGACATGCATGGGTAAAAATGACCAGCCAGGGTGAGGTATGGAAGGGGTCTTTGCTTTAATTTTTTATCTGTGCAAACATTTCTCTGCCTCGGAAGACTGCGAGGTGCATAAACCCTGTGGTGCCTGGGACCACTCAAAGGTGGTCACAGGAAAAGCACATAAAATTCAGTTTCCCAACACAGGGGAAAGAAGAGAAACAGATTTTAGAGAGGAAGATCATAGAGGTGGGGGAAAAAATATCTCTTAATTAGATTTACCCCCAGACCAGGGCCCAAGCAACTGACCTACAGATTTGGCTTTTTATAAGGTTGCCATCACCAGGATATCTAAGTTTCTCAATAGTATCCCTTGACAGAGGAAATAATTGAGTGCTCTGCAGTTTATGTCACAGCGCCATGTCCCCAGCACATCTGGGACTGAGCGGCTGAAGACACTGAACCCACCCTCAGATGAGGGAAGAAGCCAAGGAGCGCAGATCAGCCTCTGTTTTTCCCTTAGAGCAAACCAGATTTTTAAAAGGATCACATATTCCGTCTCCTTTCACTTTTAATTACTGTTTGCAGGGTGCATCTGCCAGCAGCAGGACTTTGTGTGCATGCCCGCACAGAGGGGCAAGGGTCCTATTTACACATCCGCACACTTCAAGAACGCTGCAAAGACATCCCAGCCATTGGCGTCAGCAGGACCGAAATATTTTCATCTGCTTTGGGGATGCACTAATTGCCATTGCACAAGCTGCGACGCGTCTGGTGTATGTTCCCCACCTTTAGCATCACTGCAAGCGTTTGCCTCCAGCCTGCTGTGCCCATCAAAGATGGGGAGAGGCATTTGCTTTTACATTTCCATTCCCATTAATACAGTTGTATCTTGTGAGGTGTTTGTTTACATGAGTCCTCGCCGTTCGCTGCTCTCAGGGGAGCCATTAATTTATCTGCTTTGCTTTCCGTCAACGGGAGTTGACAGAGGGAGTTATGGGTTAACTGCTCTGTTTAGAACGAGTGGCAGGTGCTGGTATCACTCAAGCTAAATGAAAATATAAATATCTCTTTACCTACCCAAGAAATCAGCTTAAATGCACAGGCCCCAGTGTTTAGGTTCCACCTGTTTTTAAGCCTAATGACCCAACGCAGCACTGGACGTGTTTCATGACAGCTTGAACACTAGGGTGCCCCAGACCCCAGATACATATAATTACAGAATGAAAATTTCAAAAATGCCTTAATTATAGTAGACACCATGCTTATAATGCCAGAAAGAAACCTAATTTTGGAGAAATACCTGTTCCATCAAACCCAGCTCCCCTTGAAGGTCCTCAGGGGGTGATCTTTGCAAATCAGAGTCTCCCAGCATCACAGGCTACATCTGAAAAAATTGCCAGTGTGCTTTCTTACGTGTTTCTTCATAGGTTCCTTTTGGCTCACTCCGGGAAGGAGATTTCCAGAAGACTCCAATTTCTTAATTTTATTCCTTTTCATCCTCAGCACTGACACTTTTGAAGGCTGAAATATGATGCATTGCAGCCCAGACCATAAATGTGAACATTAAAAGGTTTCGTACTGGGAGCTGAGCTTATAAAGCCCCATTTTACTCCCCAAGTGAAATGAATGGAAAATACTTCCATGCAATTTAATGGGCTTTGGATCAGATGCACAGTTCATAGAAGCCACTGCTGGTGTAAAACCCAATGCCAGACAAGAGATGACACAACAAATTCAGTCCTCACTGGTCACAACTACAGGGAGAAAAAAATGTTTTGTAGAGTACCTTAAAATATGGCTTACACGCAGCATGATTTACAAAACAAAAAGCTCCAAGGCAGTAGGGAAGATATTTTTTTTTTTTCTTTTTTTTTTACAGTCATTTCTTCTATATAGGATACCAATAACTGCTACTGAAATAAAAGGGAAGAAAAAGAGGGAAAAAATGCTGACTGCATCAGACTATTTTGCTTTCAACAGTTTTCAGCTTTTGTTGAAAACAATGTAGTAAAGATATGGCAGAGAGAATAAAGTATTAATAGAAATTCCAATTAAAGACAGAGAAACATCGGTCTGTAAGCAAGGAGAAATGGATGAGGTGTGGGCATGAAGTGGAGGGGTTTCAGCAAGGCAGCTTCCATGAAGCAGCAGCAGCTCTCTTGGCAGAAATGGAGCGATATTATCTCATATAACTCTCACATCTGATCATGGGTAGTAGGGGCTAGAGCTAGAGAAGATGTATTAAGAGTTCTTAGAAACTCTTTGTTCTCATGCTTGAAAATGACTTAGAAATACAGATTTTTAGATCAAGCGAGATATTGCATGCCATGACCGAAAATTTATACGGTTCCATCTTCCAGTTTAGATGTGGGAAAGACTTTCCCAATCTGTTTTCCTTCCCACCCCAGTGCATTGCCCGCTTGCCATAGCAACTGCAACTACTTGTAAAACCCCACTATAAAACCAGACTGATTTTAATCTAGCCCAATTAAAGTTGGGGTAGGTAAAAAAAAAAAAAAAAAAGTAAGGATTTGGCAGATAAGGGCTCTTTTTCTTTTTATTTCCAGATTGTTTCCCTGATCTGCTTATGGTGTGGCTTTACAAACAGCTGCATCAGTATCCCCAGGGAGGCAGCAAGCAGCAGGGTGGCCGAACCGTAGCAGGAGGGAAGATCTCAAGCCGGGTTTGTCATCAGAAACGTTGAAACGTGGAACTGATCCTCCACCGAGGTTGACATTTTCAAACCCAGGAGCCTGAACTTTGGTAAAAACAAACTTATGTTTAAAGGATTCTTGGCAATTGGATTTCCTGCAGATTTATGCATCCAACAGATGTAAGCATTGATCCAGCTTCACTTGGGCAATAATATGTACAATGAGACATTTGGCTTCAGGAGCTTACGACTGAGGATGTTGCTGTCTCCTCTGTCTCCATCTGTACCACTTCCTTCTTTACAGATAAAATTGTTAGCTAATAAATTAGCATTTGTATACCACTTTGAAAATCATGAGCACTAAATATAGGATTTTATTAGCTCATATCCTGGCAAAATATTTCTTTCATATTAATTACTTTTTTAATTGAATTATCCTTTGCGATTTTTAAAACATACAAAGTGGTTGGACCTCTGCTATCATTCTTCTCTGCAAGAGTTTGCCAAGGTAGGAAGGAAATTGGCCCAAGAATTTATTGCAAAAAAAGCAGATAAGCATTTTACTTTAGGGTTCTTTTATGTCCATGATTCTGACGAGCCTAATAATCTTTGCAAATCATTAGCATGTCATGGCTCAGAATCCGTCCTGAAACCATATGATCTCACCTAATAAGTTTCTTGTTAGACTCCTAGACTCTCTCGGTCATCTTCTTAATAGTGATACATGTCTCAGATTATTTATTGAAATGACATGCTTAAAAGCATCATACAAGACCCTTTACTTGGCTGTGAAACAGCTCAATATGTTTATATCTGTTTTTCATAAAATGGATCCGAAAGGTTAGATGCCTTGTGCAGGATGGCACAATCAATTAGTGGCACAGCTAGGCGTAAGGGAAACTTGTGCTGTTTCCCAGACTCTTGCTTCTCAAGTAGTAGACACAACTATCTCTTCATCTCAGGAATGATCGCATGGTCCAAAACGAAGATTTTACTCACTGCTTAAACCCATGGCCTCAATCTCTTCATTTCTCTTGTCTTTTGACCTTGTGCAAGGTCAGAAATGCACGCATTACGCTGCAGAGATAGTGGTCTCGTGATAAGCATCTAGTCTTGGTGTTTTGGGTGGGGTGTTTTTTGTCATTTTTCAGAAGACAGGCTTTCCAGACCTAGAAAGTCACCTTATGATTTCAAAAGAAATGTTCATGATTCAGAGATAGCCACTGAATAAAACTCTGTGTGTTTTCCTGAACGTGCTCTGCTACGTCTCAGTGAAATGATGGAGCCTGTTACTGAGTTTTGCTTTCTCGTCTTTTACCTCCTAAGACATATAAAAGATTGTGTTTGGTGCATCTATTTGAAACAAATAGTAATAATTAAAATTTATATAGCACTTTCTGCTTTCTAAGCACTGCACAAACACTAACTAATTACTCTTGGTTTAGTGTAAATTAATGCAATCCTGCTATGCTTTACAATCTATTTGCATCTTTTGTTGACTGAGAGCTAGTTCAATTACTTCTAATCTTTGGTCTAACTAGTCATTAAAGGTATGGCTAAGAAGAGTCATTTACATCTTCAATTGCCTTCTCCCCTCCCCAAGTCCTTCATTTGCTTTTTCTTTTCTTACCACAATGCCTTTTTGCTGAATATTCCTCACGCTGGATTCCTCAGCATGGTAGCAAAGCTCTCCTTCAGCAGAACAGTGAGCCTTTCCACTCATTTTGTTGAATGATATAAAAACTTTCTCTTCATTATAAGAATGACCTAATAAGTCATTCTATTTTGCAACAGAGAGTCATATACAAGATGTTTTCCTGGGGTGAACCGAATGACTTATCACTTAGTCACTAAATTAGTGATTTTAGTACCAATAATCCAGAATGTATTTTCCAGTCTGGACGTGGATAAACCTCTTAAGCCCTTACCTAGCATTTTATCTACTGAAAAATGTGAAAAATATTTGGCTTTCATGAATACTGGCACAGAATCCAAGAACTCCAGCAAACAGGCTTCTGAAGTGCAAATAAGAGCTGGGGGTTGTGCCGTCTCTGCCACTGATTTGCTGTGTGACCCTGTTCAGGCCACCTCCCTTCCACCTGTCTGGGCTGCCTGTAACATGGGAGAGGTGCAAATGTACCTCCTCGAAGGGCTAAATCGTTAAGGAATCACAATCATGCAACAACATGAACGAAGAACTCTACAGTGTGGTTAGTTTAGACTCCTACTCTTGTATGAGTCAACCTAGGGTCCCGGTGGAGTCAGTAAAGGGAAAGAGTCACTTCTAGGTAATAATTTATCTATGTCTGTAATAGATGTCTGAATTTTTTTTTAAATTAATCTTGCCCTGGAAATGACTTTTTTTTTTCTTTCTTTTTTTTTTTCCCCCTTCACTGATTGTAGAAGGAATCAGGTGTGACTAGTTTGGCTATAGATGTTTGCAGGACTGATATCCAAAGTTAGGTGAGACATTCTACTTCTCATATGGGCAGCCTGTTCTCTCTGCCATATAGATTTACAATTGCAGCATAAAATCAGAACCTAAATTTTACCTTCTGACTTTCTACCATGCTGTTAAAAAAATCCCAAAGGTAAATAAAAGTAAACTCTGCTGTTATTCTGATATCTTCGGCAAGTAGGAAAGCAGAATTTTGCAAGGATAGTATAAGTGCAAAGTTTTATGGTGTCACCTGAGCTAGAATATTGCTTATCATTACCTTATTAAGAGCCCTCCTTAATACATTCTTGCAGTCCCACATGCTCCTGCATGTACATCTGGAAAAGTGCATCGAGGTCTGCTTTCGAGGTTCGTATCCTGTACATGCCTGTGCAGAGCTGCAACCCAGCAATCAGATGGAAGTCCTTTAGCCAGACTGTAGTCTATGCCAAGTGGACAGTGACTTGCCCCCCCACCTACCCCCCGCCCCGGACAGGTGGGGATGTTGGATGGAGCTCTCTTTCTAAGAAGGATTGTATCTGCTTAAAATCTCTTCTTAGAGGTGATACGCCTCCTCGTTATATCAATGAGGGAGCCCTTTGTTTAAGAAAAGAACAAATAATGATTATTTTCTATTTCTAATTTACTATTCTTATCTCTCTATTTTTCCCCCATAAGCATTTTACCTAAGAAAAATATACTGCTTACTGCATAAGCTTGATGTGTAATTTAAAGTTAAGCTTTGGACGCAGTAGGGGTTATAGTGCTTAATCAATCCCTAGCATCTCTCAATGCGCTCTGATTGTCTCACAGAGAAGTCCTAACATACGTCCACAGACAATCAGAAATCAATTCATGGGCCTTTGCAGGCTTTTTACAGATAATTCATATTTTAATAAACTTAGTTTGAAGTTTGATTCTTTGGAGGATTTTATCAGAACAAGAAAACAGCCTTGTTTCTTTCCCTGCTGAAGGAAAGCAAGGACAGATTACCCAGTACCACAGCATCTGCGACAAGAGCAGTGACAATTTTACACATATCTGGTAGTAAGACAAGGACAAGTTGGCCTTGTAACTAATCCTGCAGGAGTTTTGGGTGTTAGTTACTTGAATCCTGTGACCTGGACAAGATGCTTGCCTTTGCCTGCAGAAGATTGCAAGACGAACAGTAATAATTGCTTTCCCCTGCGCTGTTTGTCCTGCCTGGTGAGGTGAGAGCTTCCCTCTGCTGCGGGAAGCTTTCCGTCATATTGTTCTGCAAAGTTTCTAATATAAACAGCATTAATAAACAGGCAGGTACAAAATGAATCTGTCCCTAGCAATAGTTTCTGAGCGTATCTTTGAGTATATTCATCCAAATTCAGTTGAGCCTATGGCATTCCCTGCCATTCAATCGCAGTAGTGACAGCCAAGGCAAGCATAAGCTATTATTCTATTATTTTCACAGCCAAGCCAAAAAACAACAGCAAAAAAAAGCAACAACAACAACAACAAAAAGGAGAAAGAACTCATATATTGCAAATTTTACATTACACCTCTCCTTCCATTCAAGCTGTCACCCTGTGAGCAGCTCAGACATGGGGCTGCATCTGAAGGGTGTAGCACAGGCGATGCGCTCTGAACTCTGTTTCATGTACGAGGTGCGCACCAGCGTGGTACTTGTACTGAGGGATACAGATACATGGCAAGGTTTACGCATGAAACTTTATCTGCCAGCAGTTTCCTCTTTCTTAGTTTTCCTGCAGCAAGCAGAGCCACTCCTGATAGTGCCAATGTTTTTAGAGGCAGGATTAAAACCTGCAGGGAGACAAGGCAGGCATGCCTTCTTTCTTAGAAGAGTCCCAGTCTTCATTCAGTTCTCTTCTGTGGGAGCAGAAATCATGCATAATAGCGATAAATAAGGTATGTCTGAGAGTGGGTATAAGTTCAAAGCTTTGGTCTTATGGAAAGGGCTGTGAGCTCATCAATATCGCCATGGAAGAGGCAAGACCTGTGCATGCCAGGCAGCAGGTTTAAAGGAGACAAGTGCTTTTTCCCACAACACATAATCACGTTGGAGGACTACTCACAGGATGTTGCAAAGGCCAAAAGTATTTAAGAGTCAAATGGGATTAAACAAATCCTCAGAGGACAGGTTCATGAAGGACTGTCAAACTCAGTGGTCCTACTAAGAAGTTTGCTGACCTTCTAGAAGTGTGTCAAGGGGAAGGACCAACTGTATTCCTTAAATTACTCTTCTCAACCACTTTCCCCTTCTTCCCTTCCAAAGCATCCACCACTGGGAGACAGGATACAGGGCTGGATGGTCCTTGACCCAGTATAATCATTCTCCCGTGCATGATTTCAGGAGCTCTTCATAGGATGGTCAACTAGACACAACTGCCTGACACACAACAGGCAAGAAGGTTTTGAGTACAGTCAGCTATTTGAGCAGTTAATGCACAACCCTATAAAAAGTTTTCCTGTGTAACAGAGTTCATTGGCCTCTGATGTCTTTGTTTCTTCCTATTTTTCCTAGAAGCTCACAGAAATGTAAACATTGCCTATGACTGCATTGAGTCCATACAGAGGTAATAAAGATGTCTAGTTTCCTTGTTCAGTTTACTTGGCAGAGAAGCAGGGATACAGAGGGAGTGTATCTAAGCGTGGAAATTCCCTCACCAAATGGTGGGATAAAGAGGTTGAATGACACAAGGTGTGCATGGGAATTGTCTTGAGATTCTTGCTACATTTTCATATGGGCCACCATTGGGGGGACCTTATCACTCTACAACTACCTGAAAGGAGGTTCTGGACAGGTGGGGTCGGTCTCTTCTCCCAGGTAACAAGCAATAGGACAAGAGGAAAAGGCCTCAGGTTGCACCAGGGGAGGTTTACATTGGATATTAGGAAAAATTTCTCCCCTGAAAGGGTGGTCAAGCATTGGAACAGGCTGCTTGGGGATGTGGTGAAACCACCATCCCTGGAAGTATTCAAAAAATGTGTAGATGTGATGCTTAGAGGCATGGTTTAGTGGTGGACTTGGCAGTCCTGGATTAACAGTTGGACTTGATGATCTTGAAGATCTTTCCCAACCTAAACAATTCTATGATTCTATGATTTTATTATAAAAGTTCCTTGTAGGCCACAGAAGACTACAAACAATTAGATACAAAGCTTACCCAAGGGCGGGTACAAAGCCTACCACCCTGAGTGAATCTTGCACCAGTCTTTCCTTATTGTCTAGGAGATGAGTAGACATTATCAAATACATTCGGTTGTTTTTCAGAAAAAAATACCACCAGACTCTGGTTTGTTTGTTCGTTTGTTTCCTGGAGAAAAAGCACTCCCCCAAGCAGACTGAGGAAACCTGTGCCCAAGGCTTTCACCTAGGGTGTTTTAGACACATTCAAGACTTTGTGCTGTCTGATTCAGATTAAGGACTTAAATCTCAGTCTCCTGGATTGCTGGTAAGAGCCCAAATTAGCAGATGGTGGCTGATGGAGGAAGAATGGGATTGCTTTAGTGGGATTCATTCAGTGACTACCTGCATTTGATGCCACCAGCTCTTTCTCGCTCTGGGACTTGCCGAAACACTGGCTGGTTTCACACAGTTTCTGGATGCCTGGCACATCACACACCCAACCTTCAGTCTGACATAGTGAATCAGGAAAAATTTGCAGGCTGAACCTAAATCAGTCTACATTGTCGGGCTGGCTCTTCTGGCATTTATTATTTAAATACCTTTATGCATTATCTATTAAATTGAGGTTCTGAAGAAAACCCACTTGGTCCAAGAATGGCTAATAGAGTCATAAAGGGTATTTCAATATAAAACCATGGTTGTTTCCAAAGTAATTTCCATTTTGGGAGAAGCCAGTGTAAGGTTCTGATGACTGCAGCTGCAAGCTGCTTATATTAGTCAAAAACTATTTGAAAGTTTTTTATCTTCTGGCCCCAAAATCTTCCCCTAGCACAGGCTAAAGGCTACAGCCCATGAGGGAAGACTTAGGGGTTTGCAAACCAGAAATAATTGAGATAATTGCATTCTGGCCCTCTTCATGCTTTCCCACCATACTTCAAATCTCAACTACTGTTTCAAGCTTTTCTGGGCCTCCAGCTCATTGGAGTTTTAGATTTATTCATGAAAAGGTCACAAACCACATCTTTTGGACAGGACATTACCAATTGCCTAGCAAGTCTCTTACCACTAGAAGAAAGGCTTAGCGGTTGAGACCAGAAAAGGGAGTTTTTGTTACTTTCTTTGTGCGCTGGGTTGAAGCCAAGCAGTGTTAACTCGACTCTTCATTCTTCTCTCTTGTGCCTGCTTCTTTCCAAAGCCTTTGCCAAAAATGTGAGAGGATGTTATACCTACAGCTTAATTTATTTCCTACAAAGGCCTCCTGGGATTTGAACCTCTGTTATAAATCTGAAGCTTAAAGTTTAATAAAAAACACAGGACTCTCTTATGTTATAGAAGAATGTCCCAGAAACCTGGTAAATAACATCACACTGTTTAAGCCGTGGTTGCATATTTGCTAAGATCAGATCATTGTAGCCTTTGATCACCCAGAAATACAAATTTGATTTCAATCACCCCTAAGTACATGCCTAAATATTTGCTGAATACCTCAGAACATTCAAACATACATTTCTGCTGGCTTTGTGCTTTAGACCAGGCATTGAATGGCAGGCAATATCACAGATTTTTCTGGACAAATGGAAATGACCAAACAAGATTTTTCTGACACAACATTTTGTGTCATGAAACCAGAATACACAGCCTCGAAGCAGGCATTTGCATCCTCATGGAAATGTGGTGGGACTGTGACAGTGGCCTGCGTTTTTTTCAGATAAGATGTTAAATGTCAAGTGATGACTTCATTTGGTGTAGGATATTAATAACCACAGCCACAAAGCTGCTGAAGCATCTGAACTCACAACATCTTGGGTTGCAGCTTAGAGCTGGAGCTAACTAACCAAATAACATCGCTGGTCTGACCCCAGTATCTGTTGGTGTTTTGGAGAGGATTACTGTACAACGTGGCGAAAAGCTGCCTCTCTTTTGACTCTGAGTGAGGTTTTCATCGTTCACCATGGGTTTCCACTGGTCAGAACCAACGGCAATTGTACATGCTTCACAGTCTTTCTGACTGAAGGACACTATCCAAACATGAAAGAGCATCTTGTTAATAATACCTGAGCTTCATACTACTCTTCCCACACAAAGATTTCAGACATGCATTGGCCAAGATCTTTTTTCAATTAAGTATTCTGCTGTGCTGATGTGACTTGATTCTCAAAAAATCCAGGGCTCAGTATCAGAGTCTGCCCAGGAGATCAAGAGTCTGCTCTTGGTTGTGTTGCTTTCTTCTTGTACCACCTTAAGCAAGTCACTCTGACTTCCCCTGCCTCATCTCTTCCTCTATAAAGTGAAGGAAAGGATACTTGCTCACTGCTTACCAGCGTTAGGTCTTAGTTAACGATTCAATTTGTGGAGCCCAACGGAGGGAAAATAAAATCCAGCTTGCTGCTCGGTATTCTGTGGCTGTGCTCATTCTACGAAAGGGCAGCAGCAATAAAAAATAGGGGGGAAAAATTGCCTGAAGCAATGGAATGAGAAGATCTACTTTAAGAAGACAAAAAGCAGGCCCTGCCAAGTAAGATGATGCCATTTTTGCATCGGCTGTTTTACAGGGGAAAACAGACGGCTACGGGATGTCGCTTTGCTTCCTCCAGCACAAAGGTGGACTGAATCAACTCAACAGGATTCACGCTCATGTTCTCATGGAGACAATATATTTCACTCTTCCAGCTTTCTCAATCACCCAGGTTGCCATAACTATATAGGAAACACATAAAGCTATCTCTACCATTTAAACCCTCACATTTTGACAGAAAATTGGATGATATGACATGCTGCCTTCCAGAACAGGCGCTGTCTATCACCTTGCTGCTAATCTCTGTGATTAGTGACCTGCAATGTAAGTCAGCTATCAAAGACCACCTGTCCCTTTTGCTGTAAGCGCCTCCTAGCATATCGCTTTGTGGTGTCACACTCTCTTGTCTGGTTTTTGATTGATGGAAGTTTGTCTTTTGAGCGGTGACTCAGAAAATAAATCATTCCCCTTGCCATTCAATGAGTGCGATTCTGCAGCACAAAGCCGGTGTGGTTAATCAAAGCTCCAAAGAGCAACAAAAAGCAACAGAACCGAGAATGAGGAGGATAGATATAAAGGATAAAACATAATAAAAAGGATTATTTGGGAGCCAACCAAAGCAAAAGCAAAATAAAAAGAGCTGCAAATAAGCATTGCGCTTACTGCACTACTGCAGAACTAGAAAGCTGATTTTTTGTTCTGCTTCTTGACATATATGCAAGGATTCCAGAAGAGTCCCGCACCTCTGAAAAATATAACTATGTCAAGGAGTCTGATTTTACAGGCTTTATCATGTGAATAACCCTTTCTGGGGTCAGTGAGATTTTTCTGAGTTGAATAAATAAAGCCTGAAGGATGCTTCTGTTGTGGATTGTACTCCAAACCAGCCTGTGGTCCAGCTGGGATTGTACGCTCAGAGGGCTGACAAAAATAAGAATGGCTATTGCCATTAATTGGCCTGGAGAAAAAAAATAATAAGGTGAAATTTGATATGTTATGCAGACAGCAGTAGGATGAAAGAATCAAAGTGAGCCAGAAACACTGCACTATGGGACAAGAAAGTCCTTTCCAGACAGAAATGGCTCAGAGCAGAAGGCTTTTGTGCTTTTATGGAGGGAGAAGCAGTGAAGGGATGGAAAGGACAATATTAGAAGCCTTGTTTTTTTATATCAGGTCCAGCAAGTTTATGGAAGCTTTTAAAATTATGAGGCGCAATCATGAGCTAGAGGCGGAAAGAAACTGGTGGTTGAGTATGTAACTGAGATGAGTGTGATGCTTTGTATTTGCTGTGTGCCAGAGAAGTCAGGAAAAACGTGAGGTGTTGATGGCACGGATGAAATTGTAGCAGAAATGAAATCAAGACACAAGAAGTAGCAGATAAAAAGTAATAATCTATCACAGAAACACTATAAGGCAAATTCCCTGACAACACAATTCCATTGAAGGCAAGGTATCTAAACCATATGGGAACTGGGCCATAAAATGAGATGACAAGAACTGCATGTCCATGGAGAGGTGCTGGAAACTTACTTCAGTCAGTTAAATGCAACAGTTCCTTCTTTAAAAAAAAAAAAAGTTCGTTATGTGTTTTGGGGGTGACCTTTCTAGTTGAAAAGTCAAGCCAAGCGGTGAGAGAGAACGGGCTGAGGAGAGTTAAATTCATAAAGACATGAATGAATTGGGAATTGGAGCACTGTTCTGGAGGAATGTGTATGTGAATAGTGCAAATTTACAGCGCTATTTTTGACGAACTGTACGAGGAGTTTCATTTTTTCAGCACCTTTCTTTACGAAAAGAAAAACCTTCATCTGGTGGGAATTCAGTCAATTTCCTGATGGTTTTTTGGCCATTTCCTAAGTTGCAAGGTTACTAATGGTAATTACAGACCTTGTTTGTACCTTGTGGCTCTAACTGTGCAGAAAGGTTTTCTTGGCACGTGTGCCTCTCGCACCAGAGGGTTTTTAAATGACTGGCCCTTGGTAGGAATTGCTGCAATACTCATGAGCAGATAGAAGCCACCTTTCCTCATTTCTCTCTTATATAGTAACCGCTTCGTGCTCACATCTTGCTATCTCCATCCCCCATGACAATAAACCACAATTTCAGTGTTCATTATAACAGCTCTTACTACAGCGCCGTGGTGAAGGAGCCTGTTATAAGGTGTTTTATTAAAAGGTATAACAAACCTGTTTCTTTTGAGGATTTCACACAGAGATGGTAGAAAGGAGACAAACCAATTCAATAACGATTGCAAAAAAAAAAAAAAAAAAGCAAGCGTAATTTTTCAAGCTAAAGAAACCTTTGGGGTTTTTTTAAGGGAGGAAGATAGTGCAGTGAAAAGAAATCAGATGCTCTATTCCTTTTAAGTCTCTCCAGTGTAAAAGTGCCAATATGTTTGATTCAATACAGCAAAATATCTACCAGCATTTGGTAGATCTCTTACATGCTACTACCAGTCCTTAGCATAACATCATTTCCTTCACTATTGCTTCTACATTCAGGCATTAGTTTTTGCACTTCTCAGGCCCTTACTCTGCAAAACATGTAACATTTGTAAATTTTGGCCGGTGAGTAATCCCATTTGCATTCACCATATTGAACTTACATGAATGAATTTAAGTCAGTGAGTTCAGTGCGTTTAAACGCGTTTAAAATCAAAGTGGTGCTCAAATCTCTGCGGATGACTGAAGTAAACTCAACTATAAGATTCTCCCCCCTCCCCCCCCCGCCTCCCCCTCCCCCCCCCTTCCTTTTGTGTTCAGTACTTTCTGTGTGTTTTGCTGACAAATG
>JAVJGI010000014.1:4781728-4813171 GCA_035590275.1 Ibycter americanus | reverse complement strand
TCAGTACTTTCTGTGTGTTGTGCTGACAAATGGGAAGCGTGAACTTGGTCTGCTGCCATCACTGGAATAGACTTGGAGAGAATTAAGTGGCTTTTTTTTTTTTTTTTTTTGGTTAAAGTAGTGTCTTAATTTCCAGGAAGAGTGCCACAGAAACTGTACAAGCCATCGGAACTGGGTTCTGTCATTGCAAAGTTCGTTTTGGAGGTTGAAGGGAGAAAATCCAGAGAGCAGTCCTAGCACAGTCAGAATTGCAGGACTAGGGATGAGACCCTCTTTTTCTTTGCCCAGCCACAGGTGTATCTCACAGCCATCCTGCAGCTCTTGGTCCCTCCTGCAGTCTCTCATCAAATCGAGAATTTGCTTAGTTATGCTTGTGCCAGACCGCTTGGCAAGTGAGAAATTAGTAATAAAAACTTGTCTTCAGGCTTCTGCATTAGTGTTATGATTTGTAGGTTATCAGAACCTGTGGTAAGAGTCTTCCATCCCTCACAGGCTCCTAGTTTTGAGAACCACAAGTGCTACGTTACACCACATCCCTTTAAATAGACCTGCAAAGCTCACAGTGCATCCATCCTCGACTGTTGCACCAAACTGTGTTGTGCTGCAATGCAAACCCAGGGCACAGCATCTGAAGCAAGGCTGGGGTCTAAGAGTCATGGAGGAGTAAGATCTTATTAGTATGTTCAGGATTTAGCCTTTCAAGAGGGAAATGCCAACGGGATGTCATTCAGTCCTTGCCAATGCATTTCCATATATATTTGCTATGGAAAAGACCAAGAACGGATAGGTGTTTTCTGATCCTCTTCCTTTCTGTTTGTAAGTACTGCTAGTAAACAACAACAACCTGGCATGGCATTTAGAGACTCGGCCTCTGTTCTTTAGCAGTCAGGAGGACTCAGTTCCTGAGAAAGAATCCTGTAATTACAGATTTCAATGTCTGCTTTGTGGGTTTTATCAGTATTTTTCCTCATAAACCAGTTTAGGTATTCAAAATCATATTTTACCATCTTGCTGCAAGTCATTGACTGTTCTTCCTGTGGCTTCTGTTGCATTTAATAAAGTGAAAAGGCAATTTATTAAGTATTTTGACAAAAATACTTTTAAAAGATGTTTAATTTCAGTTATCAATTTTCTCTGTGTGCAGATATGTATGCTTGCATACTGGTGCATATATACAGTGGGTTTCCCACAGGCATAAATCCTAGGCCATGCTGTCACACGAAGCAGAGAACTATCATTTATTTACGCTTCCTCATCTCTGCTTAAGTTCTAATGTATTTCCAGCTGAGTAAAGATGAGCCCTCTGAAGAGGAAGACATTTTCATCCAATTTCCATCCATACCTCGTCCCTTCATTCTTCTTTTCTCCCTCTCCCTTCCCACTTGCCTTCTTACACTGTGACATTCTTTTGTTCATTCCTTCTAATCTCACTATCTATCAAAACACTTTTAAAACTATAGGATAGCATTTTTCCAAAGTCTTCTGGCTGCCTACGTAGAGACGTTTCAGCACGGCCTGATTTCCCAGAGATTAGGTGACTGATGTAGGGAATGTGTGCCTCCTGGAGGTGTCTGAATCACTTCCCATGGAAAGAAGATGCAGCAAATCACAATCAGTTTAAAATCCCCAAGTGCGTGCCCAGTTCAGACAGATGCAGGTTGCTGCATGTATGTGTCCCACTAGTGGTGGCAATTATTAAATGACTCACACATAACTGAGATTTCCTTCCCGTTGGTATTTGTTCCAACAGGGTTTTCCTGCAGTCCGTTAAGTAACATCTCTTTTGTTCAGTGCAAGACCGTATAAAGAAGGCAAATTAGCCTTTGGGTGCCCAAAGGCATGAACCTAGGTGCTATTTCTTTTATTGCCTCTTCCAGGTTATTCCGATCTGACCACCACGAAGACGTCGTTATTTTAATGTTCAATACTCAGACAAAGGTGCCATGGATGTAAAAGAAAGGAAACCGTATCGATCTCTGACTCGGCGCCGCGACACTGAGCGCCGCTACACCAGCTCTTCAGCCGAAAGTGAGGACAGCAAGGTACCCCAGAAGTCCTACAGCTCCAGCGAGACCCTGAAGGCTTATGATCAAGACTCCAGGCTGACCTACGGCAATCGGGTCAAAGACATGGTGCACCAGGAGGCCGATGAGTTCTGCCGAGCAGGTGAGCTCATTTCAGCAGATGCTGCTGCAAGCAGCGTGAGTTGATCAGCTGAGAGCTGGGGCTGGGGGGGAGGCAACCTCTGAAGGACTCTGAGGCCTAAAGCAAGATATGAGGAAAGAGAGCAACAAGGAACATCTTCGTTGTATTGCACAGGTGTGGGATGCATGCAAACCAATGTCCTTAGGTGGGATGCCACTAGCTTATGTTCATTAGCGCCTACTGAGACACATTTTCTGTGTCTCTGTCTTCCTGCCTCCAGCAGCCCTTTGCTACTTCCCACCTTGAGACCAGACCCCCTGTACACATGCTGCACAGTACTGACGTGGTGTGGAAAGTCTCTGCCTGCTCAGGAGAGCTTTTCACTGCCATGTGCCTGCTCTGTCATGAAGGAAGTCAACAAGGATGCCAATGCAGAAGACAATGAGGGGAGAGCGCCAATGTCCACACTGTCCATCTGGGGCTACAGCAAAACCCCTGAAGCCTGGAAGAAGGCAGGCAACTGAGCTGCTGATGGGATGAACCACCCTTGGCATTGTACATGGCCTGCAGGGTGTAGGTTTGAGATGGGGACGTGCTCCAGTATTAAAGGAGTAGTAAGGAGCAACTCTTAGGACTTACAGGAGTCCATTTAGTGGATCTGGGTCACAGTAGCTGTGAAGATGTGGAAGTTCATGGGTCAGCATGGGCTTCACAGTCCTAACAGAGGTTCCAGGTATTCTTTTTATTGCTAGCCTGAAGTCAGTGCAGTTACGTTTTCACTGCTGCTGTTGCCTATGTGAGGTAGATTTCTGGTCCCTGCTGTGGTCTCATCTTCATTTTTCTGTAGAGACATGAATGTCTTAGCTCAGAAACCAAGCAGGGCTTCACATAAATTATTTTTAGAAGTCCATCAAGAAAAGCATAAAATGGCAAAGTGAGTCAAATAGAGTAGGCAGCATTCCAGACACTGAACATAAAATAGCTGACCCAGGCTGCTCTGAGCACACCCTCTGCAGTCTGGAGAAGCTGACTCCCCAAAGGGAACGCATATAATTGCACTCCTTTAACTTAATTTCATTCTTGAAACACCACAAACTTGTGGTTTTGGTGCAAGACTCATCTTTAAGGCATGTACAAGCGAAATGACTTGCAGAAGTATCATTGTGCACATGGGTTTGATGTTTCTATTTCAGGATAACTGCAACAGACAATAATTAACAAAAAGGCCAATAGGTGTTGTAAGTACTACTTTGCAATCATAAAAGGAGTTTCCCTCTTAGCAACTCTGAAGTACTTCATCCTCTCTAAGGAATCTACGAAGTTAAAAAGAAAAGGAAACCTTTTAGGTCATTGAGTTTGCTCACTTCATACAATATATTCACCATGCAGGATAGATGTGAATTAGTACAGGTCAGTGGTTTTCAACCTGAGGGTCTACGAGGCCATGCAGGTCCATGGACTTCTAAGAAGCCCACAAAAGATAAATAAGAAAAGCCAGTCTATTGACCAGGAGTATAAATTCGCTATACACAAGTTCATACTTCCCTAGGAAAACTTTTTAGGGTACTGAGAAATAGTAAAAAACACTGGTCTAAGTGGCTGAAGTTAATGGAGAAGAAGTTAAGATTAACCATGTCAGGGCAGCAGTATTACCTCTAATATGTGACCCACAGATTTTTCAATTTATAATTTTTTCCCAGTTTATCCTGAGAGTCCCAAAACTGACCTGAAGAGTGCTAACAAACAGTCACCCCAGACTTTCAGTGCCACATTTTCCAGTGGTGGAAAGCCATGAACCGACCTCACTTTGTGGTGCTGCTTGGCCTCATGCCAGCTGAAACCAAGCCTTATTAGCCTGCTCGACATCAACAAGGCAAAGTGAATTTTTTCTCCTGCATTGGTTTGGAAGGCAGAGGAGGGAAACATTTCAAATTGACCAAATAAATTCAGTAAATAAACAAGTCAGCATTTAAATGGTTTTAGCTAGAGTGAGAGTGCCAGCAAACGTGCAAGTCAGCACAGGAAAAAATAGACCAGATCTGAATTAAAAAGTCTCAGATATTTATTATCTTCCTTTTATTGACTTGAGTTCTTCCAGCTTAAAAGGCAACAGTGAGCACAGAATATGAAAATCGATGCATCTCCTGCTGTTTATTGCAAATAAATTTGATTTTCAGTTAATTGTAGCAGTCATTTTTCATAATTTATGAGCTGCTGTTACTGGAGAGCATCAGTCACGCTGCACATTGATGTGTCTGATGATGTTGAGTGTGGCTTATTTCAGGGGAAGGTGGAACTCACCATCAGGGGCTCAAATGCACAAGCAAAACCAGAAGCTGACGTTCTCCAGTACTCCACGGAGGATGGTTTAAAAACTATCCTGGCCTTACACGAAAGACAAAACTGGAAAAGAAGAGCAAGGTCTCCGGGGAGATACTGCTTCCTTGTGTTTATAACTCAGGTCAAGTTCCTCAGGCTGTGGAGTGCTAGAGGACGCTCTCTCAGACCACTCTGCAGTCAGGTTAAATGGATTACTTTGCCACAAGCTTGTTCTGTGCTTCCCAGGCAAGGCCCTAGGGTCTGACAGAGGTGTAAGCCCCAAGCAACCTCATCTAGCCGCTCTGTCTGAAAGCTTTAATCTTGCTCGGTCAATTAAAAAGGTGTAAACTTCATGAATGCTTTATATAGTTTGTTATCAGCTGTAGATCCGTAATCAGCTGAACCATGGGTATTTCCTCCTGATGTCAAACAGTTCCTTCTCTGAGCTTCACGTGGAAATGTTGTCCAGTCCCATTATTCCCCTTGCATTCAAACATCTCTCAGTGCACTACGAGTTGCAATGTCAACGGAATGACAAAGTGTAGTAAAATAGCATCTAGTGCGGGCCAGCTGATCGTTGGATGCATGTTTGCTGTAAGTACAAGAGACTTTGCCCATGCAGCAGGGCTCAGAGAGAAGCCAGGATGTTTCCACAGGCGTGAAACCAGGCTCTGGAAAAGTAGAAACCTTACTGTTTCTATTGGATACACATGATATTTAACATCAACAAATGGAAATGTGAGAAGAACCACACAATTGTGGGGGTTTGAGCAGGGAAAGAATCATAACTCAGTTTTGGATACAACCTTGAGGGTCAGACCTCATGAACAGATTTCAATAATCAAGCAGATATGAACTTCAGTGTTCAAAGGTATGTTTGGGCTTGAACTTCCCTGGACACCGTGCATTCAGATTTATCTTGTTGAAACGTGTCTGAGCTGCAAACGCTGCTCAGTTCCTTAATCCATCTGATCAAGGCGGAGCATTACAGGAGCAGGGGTGCGTTGTGCCCTATAAATGCACGGTGCAGCTAAAGGCATTCACGGGTGGCCACAATCTTTTAAAGACATCCAGGGCTGAAAAATAAAAGCATGCATTAATAAATAAACGCGGATTAAAATGGAGTCGCTAATTGCTTTCCCCAGCTGCCTCATGCAACTTTCTGAGCAAAGCCTGCTAATATTTGAAGCCTCGTTCACATTGATTTGGTCTGATTCTGAAGCTCTGAAATGTAGGCTCAAGAGTCGTTTTTCAGGTTATATTTTTAGTCAGCTAAACAATTGCATCTATTTGCAGCCAAATAACCTCTGCTGTCTGTATCAGAATGAATAGCTGACCTGAGTCAAGGTGTGAGTGGTCAGCAAGGGGAAAGTAAGATTGCCAAAGATAATTCAAAACCCCAGTATGTAATTTCAGGGATTTCAATGAGCAGAACTCACTCAGATTTCCTATTGTAGTGGAGTTGCAGGTGTATGGTAGGACTTTTGATCATCGCATGCCTCATTTTGCTTTTCTCCCAAGGAGATTGCTTTTTGCCTCTCCTAAAGAATTCCACCGTCTTTGCTTTCACATCTGATGATTTCATTGAACAGGCCCTGAGTTTCTGTCAGGTTCCAGAAGCAGGAATATGGCTGCTTTTTGGTCTTGGCGTGGTCACTTGGCTTCACGCTAAGCAAGACCACGGAAGAGGGGAACATTTGGTGTGATAGGGCTCGGGAGCTGCTGTGCCTCACTTGAAGACAGAGGATGAACAGCTCCGCCATTGCCTTCTGCTAGATGAAACCATCCCCTATTAAAGAGTAACCAGGCTGATGTGTTTTCTCCCAGGAGCCAACTTCTCTTTGCGAGAGCTGGGTCTTGAAGACGTGACACCCACGCATGGGACTTTGTACCGGACTGATATCGGGCTGCCTCACTGTGGCTACTCCATCAGCGCCGGCTCGGATGCCGACACGGAGGCAGACGTGGTCATGTCGCCTGAGCACCCCGTGAGGCTCTGGGGACGCAACACCAAGTCTGGACGCAGCTCCTGCTTGTCAAGCCGGGCCAACTCCAACCTCACCCTCACCGACACGGAGCACGAGAACACTGAAACAGGTAAGTGGCGACAGCGCACGCGATGTCAGCCTCGAGCTCTGCCAGGAATGCCTCTCCTTACCACTCTGCCTTAATCCTCCTTAGGTTTTGTGTTGGGGTTGGTTGGGTTTTTTTCAGACTCAGTGAAAACACTCTTCTAATAGCCCCATGTCATGGCCTTTTGTACTGTCCTACAGAGTGTTTGTTAATAAACTGCTGGAGAAGCTCCTACTTATTTATCACAGCGACAGAGATCATTAAGTGGCTGTAATACTCTCTCTGCTTTTTCTAGCGACCTTTCAGACAAAAAGCATTTAAATCTCCCCTCCCCTGGCCGATGCTGCTCTTATCTTTGCTACAGATTTTCGAGGCAGATAATTTCCTTCTTTTCCTTGCTGGTTCCTTGACAGGAGCCGTTTCATTTATGTAAATTGGCTGACTGCTCTCTGAAGGAAAACGATGGTGAAATATTTTTAGAAGCCTTTTTCTTTGTGCGAAATAAAAGCTGAAGGTCACAGATTTTTTATCTCTGTAACTTTGTGTCCCCAGCTGCGGGGACTCCTGCATGCGTTCTGTAGGTCTGTGAACCTTTTGGTCAGCAGTTCTGCAAGCAGTGTAGGAAGGAGAGAGGATTTTGATTCAATTGCAGCTTGACCCAGGAGTTCACACAGCCCTACATGCCTTTGCACCTTTAATTCAATTACGGAACAGCCTGCTTCTTAATATAGCCGCTGCGTACAAGTCATTGGGAGTTTGAGCTCAGCACAGAAAGCTGATGTGAAATGACTGTATTGCTTCTTCTCTTTATGCATTTTGCCACAGTATTATAGTGACAAATGATGATAACTTTTCTTTGGGAAGCCATGACATGGTGAGACATACACCACCCACATGATTTTATGTTTAACTCCAACAAAATTACAGTAGAAGCTTATTAAGTTTCTGCTCAGAGATAATGATATATTAGGAAAAGTTCAAAGATAAATGGCCTTCTGTTTAAAGGATGTACAGAACCTTTTTAAATTATCTTTACTATATTTTTTTTTAAAGTTTCTTAGTGTAGTATCTTACAGTGTTGCACCGGTCAGGACAGGCAGACATGCAGTGCCAGATTATATTGTTTTCCTTCCAAGCCTCGTGTTTTGATGAAAAAGCAGAGGGATCATCAGGGTTAATTAGTGTTTTGCACACTCCCAAGAAATTGCTAGAAAAAATCAAAAGCTAACACCTTGCACTTCCATCCTATTCTTCTGTATGCAAAGCCCTCTCTTGTGCTTTCCATGGTGGTGTATCAACAGCTGTGATCCTATCCCATATATTTTTCTTTCCACACCTACTAAGAAAAACAAAGTACAGAATTTTAGTCTTTCCTCTTTTTATTTTTTCTCCCCCCTTAAGACAGAAGAATTACATTAGCTGCTGAAGTCTTTTTCACTGGTTTCCGTAATGCTATCTCTACATGTGCAAATGCAACTTTGTACCTACAGATCACTTACAAATGAAATTATATTAGGAACAACACATTAGGAACAGCACATGCCTTGAAAGGCTTTACTGTGAGTAATAACAGAGGCAGTAGTACTTATGTCAGGACAGAGATAACCTTCAATTCTTCTTCCCTTAAATTTAATGACACACTAACCATTTGTTGAACCATCATTTCATAGCAATTAGAAAAGGGAAGACAGAAAGGTGGAGAATGTAACTGCACGGTTTTTTAAGTGCTGTACAAATGTAGAAGGACTTTCTTTGAGCCCTAGGCATCTGCAGTCTTAGATGTTGAGTGTTTTAAATGAGAGAGGCTATATCACCCTCAAAAATACATCTGCGTAGCATAAATAACATCTAGAGAGTGGTGGTGTCCAGTGTGTAACTGTATTGTTAATACTGGCAAAAAAGAGGTGGTGGAGCTTGAGGGAAAATATTAGGATCCAAACTGTGCTGTTGAGGAGCTTCAGCTGATACTCAGACTTCCCTGCGAAGATGTCAGAGACATCAGCCGGGTTCAGGTCAGAAAAACTGGTCCAGAGCTGAGAAAAATGCATAGCATTTCCATAAAGGGGCTGCAGTTGAATTGGTGGTATCAACTTACCCAAACAAAAGTTGCAAGGGAGGAAGAGAAGAAGGACTAAGGAAAAAACTTAAATGTACACAAGATTTGGACAGTTTGGTTTTGTAATTAGTCGGCACAGATAAAGGTGTGAGAAACTTTTGCGCACAAACCGCTCACCGCCTGAAACCTGCTGCTGGAGCAAATGAAGCCTGAGAGCATCTCAGAAGCTTTGTCTAGGAAACACAGAGGTGGTTGTGTGCTTCCTCCCTCTGCACACAAGCAGTGTTACTCGGGGCCCTCCACTGCCAGCTATCACACAGGCTATTTTGAGAAATCCCAGATTTGCAAGAGAAATGTTTTCAAGAAGGCGTGGGATTTTGCTAATGGCAGCATAAAGTAACATAATGCTATGATTCAGTTTACAAGATACCTTTATTAGTCAATATTAATTGTTGACAGTATTGATAGAAGTTATAGCCTTTAGCTGAAGTCAATATGGAGCTTTATGAACCTGCCATCAAGAGAAGATTTTATGGGGCCCATTAAACCAACTTTTCCAATGAAGGTTAACATCAACAATTTTTATGCTGTTCATTATTTATCCAAAATAAATAATCAGAATTTACTTCTGATGTTTGTAAATCCAAAGCTGTCGAAGCACGATTATGCTGAGACATTTATTGTGTTTGTCGAAAATGGGAGGTCTGGCTCCCCCCAAAAGTAGGTTTGCTTTTATTTCAGGAGCGGTGATGCCGTGAAGGAACAGCCACACTGCTCAGTAAGCGCAGCCACAATCCACACCTCTGTCTTTAAGGAAACCGATGATGTGCTCTGGTTCCACGGCATATTACAGTCCATTAATCACTTGCATGAAAAGCCATGCGTTGCTTTATCTAAACTGTTCCCAGGCTTTCCAGGAGGTTGAATACTTTTACTAGGTTTAGTTTGTTTTCGCTGAAGAGTTAGCTTGAGCTGTAACTCCGGCATTGCCCTGAGCTCAGACATTGCGTACCCAAACAGCCCCGAAGGCTCCCCCTCCGTTGGGCAGTGCTTTTCGCTCCACCAGGATGGTCACTTGGCGGAGTGAGGGGACAGAGGGGACAGCTCAGGTTATTGCCCCTTCTCTGAGAATATTGCCATCACTGTGCTGCTAACGTAGCAGACACTTCGTACAGCTCAAGGGTTGTTCCGCTGCGTGACCATCAAGGCTAAGCTGAAACAGTGAACTCCCATTAGCAGTTCAGACCCACGCACAGGGAGGAGTTTGGTTCCTGGAAGCCTAGCAATAAAGTTAGGAGAACCTCTTTCCTATAGTAATTCGCGCTGTTTCTCAGCAAGACAGATTCAAGGAAAAGAAGTTCTTGAAGTGGTCATTTGGAACTGAGCCTGGAGTTAACTGGTGTTACCTTAGGTAACCCTGAACAGGCTTTGTACCGAGCCAGCAACTGTTTAACATAGAGAAGAGCTCAGTGAAGGAGAACAAGGTAATACTCTTCCAGAATTTGACTGACTTTGTGACAATTCTGTCACATACCAAAAGCAAAATACTTCTAAACATAAAGAGGTCATCATAAAACTACAGCACCACAGAACAGTTTATGTTGGAAGGCACTGCTGAAGGTCTCTGGTCCAGCCTCCTGCTAACTCTGGGGTCAGACTGAGTTGCTCAGGACCTTGTTCAATTACACTTTCTCTCCCAGGATGGAGAGGCCAGAACCTCTGCATCCTGGTTTTGGTGCTGATGGCGTTTGCTCTGAACAACTCTAAGAGCAAGTCAGAATTTCCACTGCTGCAACTTGTGTCCGTTGCCTGTCATCCAGTCACTGAGCATCGCCAAGAACAGTCTGACTCCATCTTCTGCATATCACCCACGCCTAAAACAGTTAAAAGACAGCAGCTGATCTCCCTGTAGCCACCTTTTCTATTAGCTGAACAAAGCCTCCTAGATCCTCCTCTCCTCGCAAAGAGTTTGTAGGCAGTAGGGCAGTGGAGGAGACAGTCAGAGGAGCCTGAGGAACTCCGGTGCTAAAAGTTTTTAAGTGTAAACTAGACAAACTGAGAATGGTCTAGATGGGATGCTGCCTCAGTCAGAGTGGCGGTACATGCTGACCTCTTGAGCCTCTCTCTTCCTCCAGTTTCAACAGCTTGTAGCATTGTTGCACTTTCTTTGGCTTCAGGGCCATGCAGGACTGGGCTTTGAGCACCTCACCCAGGCTTTCGTACCACCTAGGGCACCCCTCTCACAGTCAGAGATGGGCAGTGTGGGTAAGCACCCATGAAACAGGTGCTGAATATTTCCTTTGGGTCTACAAGGGAGATCTTACCCCAGATAAGCTCAAACTGTTATGAATCATGCTGGTAGGTCCCAGATAGCTCCGAACACGAGAGGTGGGCAGAAAATGTAGATTTTCCCATATAGAATCCCTTCCCACGAGAAAAACACAAACCACTTTTTTCTCTGCCTTCAATGTGGTGATGTGCTTACTGGTTTACTCAGCAGAGTTGCTGCAGGACTGTTTTAGACCTGGGCCAACCGCATTTTTAAAGTTTCTCTTTGTGCAAGTGGAGTTGCAGCCCTTTTCTGAAAAAAAAACCCACAAGTACAGTCTAGCTTTCAGTGATTCCAAAGGAGCTGTGGCAAACTAAGGATTCACTTTAGTTTTAATCTGTGCTGAGTGTTAATATCCACCGAGGCACGTAGTTAGTTAAACATGAGAAGGAGCAGGAGACGGGGGGAGCAGTTTTCTTCGTTAGCAGGACAAGTCAGCAGTGATTAATGCTGTGTACATGTGCAGAGTGGAGCTGATGTTTCTCTCTGTCATCGTCTCCTCTTGGGAAGAATGTGGGCAGTGTCAAGTGGCCAAAAGGATCTCACAGGCGGGATGAGTAACATCAGATGTCTCGAGACAGTTCAACCAAGTTGGAGATGCTCAATTGTGATATATTGTGTAAAGAAATTCTTGCAGCAGAAGGGTGGCATTTTCTTATCTAGCGGGCTGAGAGATTAGTAGACATGGACTAAAATTCCAGATCTAACCACCCTGGAAGCCAAAATTCAGCCTGCAGGACCATTGCTGTCAAATTGTGCTGTGCTGCTTCATTCCATCTTCACAATTCAAAAATATGTAGGAAACATGTCACCCTACAAACAACTCTGCATGCATTTCGTGTGCCCAAAAGAGGTGAGAACACCACTGCTGGACCCAATTCTCCCATTTCAAATGAACTGGACGGAGGTATGATCAGCCCCAACACTTCCACCTCGCAGCTCTTGGTCACCTCTGTTTAGGAAGAGCAGTTTAATCTCAGGGTTCATTTGTCCTTGGTTTCACCTCCGAAATCACCCGTCAGTGCCAAAAGTGGCATGGTGACTATAGCAATACAGACACTTACTCACTGGTGACAAGATTAAGAGCACCGATTCATTTTACTTTGCTGGACCCACATCCTACAGAGAGGAATAATTTTTCTTTCAGTCACTACTGTTCTGGGATGCATTTAAATGAGCTTTAAAACTGTCAGGCAAACAACCAGCCCCATATTCAAACCTGGTCTCCAAGCCTTACCAACCTGACCATCAAGGTAGGGGATATGTTATGGTCAACTTTTGCTTTCCCTTCAAATAAATTGCCTTTCTGGAAAATTCTCATAGGCTTTTGTAAAACTGAAGCGTGCTAGCGATCAGGAGCTGGAAAGCTCACATGATAGCTCTGTCTGCTCTACCATCATAGACCCAACTCTTAGCCATTTTAATTGACATAATACATGATTTAAAGAGCATTTCTCGCAGTAACCACCACATTTTCTGCTTCCACACTGCGTAAGCCATTACTGCTGCTGGAAAGAGTGCTTAAGAAACTGCATAGGAAATTAGGACTCGATAGAATTGAATACTTATAGAAGACATTTAGAAACACAGGGGTACATTACAGCAGGAAATAATTAAAGACAAGTCTTTCAAACAGGGAACACCAAAGAAATGATATAATTTTATTTCTCCTGGGTAGTTAAAAAATCTAAGTACTGCTTTCACTTCTTCAGTGGTGTCTGATACAGACTTCACTGAAGCCTTTGAAGACTCCCGTTGCCATCAGCAGTGTTACATCAGGTCTTAGGTGTATGGTGGTAACTATTTGGTTTTGCTAAATAGTCAGCATGCCAGAGTGGTATAAATTCCAGTACTCCCAGTTAAACACACCACAACATGCTGTTCACCACTAGGTTTCTTGAATCCATTTTGGCTACTTATTAAATCAGGAAGCTGTCCTGATGATCGAGCCACATGTTCCAGAATTTCATCAGCTTTTTCCAAATATTTTCTCTTCAGAGCTGTTTTACAATAGCTAGGGAGCTCTAGGCAAACAGCAATTATTTCTGTGTGTTTTTCTTTTTCTCTTTGGCTGTCAAGAGCTCATCTCCTAACGTTGTCTCTACTTGCTACCAGGGGCCTTGCAAGGCTCTCCTAAATAGCTCTGACCCTCTGCACCGGAACGATTTTTACTCAGTTTACTTCTTTACACTGTCCTTCCAGTTTCCCAGATCATGTTGACCCAAATCATTGGCCCAAAATACAATTCAATATATCAGTGCAATTAGCAGTGCCAGAATTACTGTGTAATCTTAGCATTACAATCGTTTGTTAATACCCCAGTTGATAATCCATGGTGACTTTTCTTTTTATTACCATGTTTTGGTGAGTAATTTCCTTTCAGGCTTCATACACTCTATTGTTAATATTGTTACCGTGGTTGCAGCAACATCATCCGGGTTTTTTCTCTCCCCCCCCCCCCCCGAATTAAATAATGCATTATAAAGTACTTCCAGTAAATGACTGTGTGCTTCAGACATGCTTCTTGTGCAAACCATGTAGGAAAAATGTGATACTCAGACGATGGAGAACTCAGAAAGGAGATTTTCTTTGAAAAATGTTTCTTCAAAATAAATAAAAAGAGGAATGTGCTATGAGCTATACTTTTCCTGTGTGCCTTTTGAGTAGGGGAAGACAAGAATAAATTAGAATTACCCAGTCAAGACCAGGCATCTGCTGGCTGTCATCTTTCACTTGCCTCCTATCAGTTGGAACCTTAATATTAACAAGATGTTTCAGCTTGAAATAAAAATTAGCCAGAACCCTTACCACTACAGATCCATCATCAATTGCAGAAGTTAGTAAAGAACTACAAAAATGAGTAGCAGATCCAGGAGGGAATTTTCACTAAACCCCTTCCTTGTTTCAGCTCCTCAAAATGCTTACACCGCTCCTTTCCAGGTAAGATTTGCGAGAAATTCCCCATTTAACAGTACGTGGGGATTGCTGGGATATTGCAGTGTAGTGAAGCTGCCTTATAGAGATATTCAGAGACCTGGTGATCACTTGAAATGTGAAGGTCAGGGCGAGGAACGTACCTTCAGGCTCTCCAACTGTAAAGATAGTAATATTCCTATGAAGAATATTAGTCCTAATAGGGAGACTTTAGCTGCATGACCATCCCAAATGCTACATTCTCCACTGAAAAACGGCTCCCTTGAAGGTTGTTACATCTTCCTTACTTGTGATCTAACTTTCTAACCACTGACATTGTTGATGATGGATTCCTCGTATTTTCTGTCCTCTTACCTTTCTTGTCCTTTTTCGGTATTAGCCCTGAGACACTTCTTGAAAGTGAAAAGGTGAGCCACCGCCTCACTTGTTCACAACAACCTCAGAGAAACTTTTACCTTGATGGGACAATAAATTGATGGTGTTTAGGCCAACAGACCCTTAATCTCCCTCCGCTGTCCCCCTGTCCACTGGGTGTAGAACAGCCTTTCAAATGAGGGTGCCACTGTCTCTCAGGCAGGATTTAACCCACACCGGAGCTGATCGTCCCTTTGGGAGCACCTAGTTCACCCCAGGGACCGCAGAGGGAGCCAGCGGCATCCACGCTTCCAATTTAGGAGGTGAAAATACACAGGATTAATCTGAGTTCAATACTTCACTTGCTGTGTCGGTGATCAGTATCTTGATTTTGTTCCACAGCGAAAGAATTCCCACTGATTTCTAAGGCTAATCTATCTCATCACTGTTCTCTTTGCCTTTAGAGGAAAAGAACTCTTTGCATTTCCTTATATTATTATTTTTATTCCCATATGGTATGTCCCATAGAGAATGCATTTTCTGTATTACTGTAATCTGTGTCTGAACGGATGCTGACATTAAAACCCTTCGCAACGTTATTCTGCTGTAATGAACTGCAGTTCAATATAGGTTAGTGTGTAGGTTTCACATTGTTATTATTATTGTGATGATGGTGAAGCCATTAAGCAGGAAAAAAAGGCCCAAACTCTAGAAACTCATTAATAGCCCAGATATTGGGGGAGAAGGCATGTAGAAACAATCTTAGCAGGTAGGAATTTACTGTTCTTTTCAATTACAACTTGAATTTTTATCCTTTCCTTCGCCACTTTAAACTGCCTTGTCATGGAGATTTTCTTTATTTTTTTTTTTTGTAAGCAAAATAATTACATTTATTAATATTGCTGGCAAGCTGCCAAGTATTCTGAATGTAAATCTGTGCATTTTTAAAATACTATTTCCAAGTGCCATAAACAACTTCTTTTGGTGTGAAACACCCTAGGGGGAATACAGCTACATATATATATATAAAATACAGTATATATTTTATATATGCATAATACAGTATATATTTTATATATATGAAATACAGGAATCAGCAGCAGAAGACCTATTGCTCTTTTGATAGCAATACTTTGCTTCCAGCCTGTTTTTGGGTGGGATTTTTGTGTCATTGCTAACAGGGAATGGCTAAACCCTCATGGAGTGAGGGTTATGGTCAGGACACCGAAGGCCATCACAGCTGGCGTGGGACATCAGTGTTTGGGTCAGGATGGACCTGCAGCTCGGTGGTCATCTGGAGTGGGGTTTTGCTTTTAGGGCCAGACACGAGCTCTGTCCTAAGCAAATGACTAAGCCCTCCTGGGACAGATGAAAGAGAAGCAGCATGGAGAAAAGCAATGAATTAGAGGGGACAATAAATCCGAACAAGGACAGGGTGACAGCTGAAGACTCAGAATGGTCTGGTATCAGTCGCTGTGGCCAAAGGACCCCTGCCCTGCAGAGTTAAACCTGCTGGTTAAGCACAGACCAGGGAGCTAAAACTTGTTCTTCCTTTGCCTTTTCCCCTTTTTCTGCTTTGTCCTGTATGCATAGGGGTCACATCAAGCTGCAATGGGCAGGACATACCAATACCCCATCCCAGCCTTTCAGAGAGGTACAGCACTATTCCTTGCACAGGGGAAAGGTGTACCAGGCTTTCTCCCCCATCTGGCATTTTCAGATGCTCACGTCTGTTTTTCTGAACTCCCATTTGTACCACTGCATCTATTTCTAGTTCCAGCACATGGAGTGTTAGTCCACATCTGGTCCAGTCTCCTCCAACACTCCTTGAGGTACCCGGCTTTGCTTTTTTCAGTGAGGATGCATCTCCACCCATAAGCAGAACAAAGTGAGAGGAAAGAGCACATTATTTTTGTTTTATCCATGCCCAGAGGTGTGCACTGAGCTCCAAATAAAGGAAAGAACAGCTTCTGCCATGAGAATTTGTTCATTAAAATCTCATTGCTTTATTTCTCAGAGGCTTTTGATTAACTTTCAGCAAAAATGCCATTTTATTCAATTCAGGGCAGTGACTGAAAATGCAGCATTGCCCTAATTCTGTAAAGTTTTCAGTGTTTCTTTGAACTGCCCCTAAAAACTTTAATCGTACTGTCTAGGGCAGGTTGTTGTTTTGTTTTGTCAGTCCTGGCACAGATCATTTTGAAACGTGTATAAAGAGAAAATCATAATTCCTATCTGGTGTTCATGCACATTAAGCATGTTACAAACTTAATTTTGTTATGGCCTGATCAAAAATAAGTCTTTGCCACATGTGACTAAATTATACAAAGACACTTGGGAAGCAGACACGTTATGGGACTCAGAGAAGGGCTGCTTTTGGGTGGGCACTGGACTGCAACTCCAGAGATTTAATCGCCACCTCTGCCACAGACAGCGCTTAACCTTGGCTGTATCACTTCATTTCTCTTTCTTTCTTTGTCTCAGGATGTTCTTTCTTTTCTTTTTGTCTGCCGCCTTTTAAGTTACGAACACAAATATATTCTAATGAAACATATGGATAGCAGGAAATAAAGCAACCCTGCTCCAGTTCTATCCATTAATCTATTAAGTGAATTTTCAGTACTGAAATGTTTAAAATATTGCCTTAGACAGCCCCTCGAACAGGCACCGAATATCTTAGGGGGTGAAGAAGACTCTGCTTTTTGTTGTTGCTATTGCTGCATTTATTTACAAGCCATGGGTTGAACAACTGGGAGATGAAGAGCATCAAACAAGGCGTGCAGCACAAGCCACTATACAAAAAGCTCTCCTCAAGGTCACAAGAGCTTCCCGGGTCCTCTGATGGTCATGGGTGCCTAGAGCATGCGCTGGAAACAGTGTGAAAGGCACCAAAATGCGCCATCTCCACCGCCACAGCACCCAGGTGGCAGCTGGTTTTTCCCCTTGCAAGTCTCTCCGTAGGCGAGACCTTTTCGTGCCAAGCAGAGCAAACTGGTAGTCAGCATGGCCCGCTTCTCGCTGCTGTATTTAATCACACACACACACACACACAAACCAAGTGCTACAGGGCTTCCACAACCAACTTCAGCGGGGGCAAACTCAGCAACGAGCTACTTCATCACAACGACAGCTTTCTGCTGCATTCAGAGACATGCGCTTTGATTTCTGCCCTGGTTTGGTCTCTCTGTAGTGGGGGAGATAGAAATGTTGTTTGGAGGTGTGTTTTTTTCTTCTTTAACTTAGGTTAAGTTAAATACACACTTCTTCTTTTAATGGATAAATAGTTTAAACAAAATGGGAAATTATGGCAGCCTCAACTAAGGTTTAAAGTCAGAATAACCTGTTAGAAATTTGTAACTAATTTTAAGACTATTTCCAAGCAACTGCGTCAAAGTCTTAAGGCACGTCAAAGTAGTGAATTGGCTGCAGTTTCTGGGCGAGAACCTAGAGCGGGTCTGTGGAGGTGCCAGCTCAGCTTCTGACAGCAACTGCTGCTTCTGCAGCTGGAAAGGGAGGTTTTTTTCACAGCAAGTCATTCAAGTGGATCAATGAGCATGTACAGAAGTGAGAAATCCACCCACAGCTGAAAAGGAGAGGGGAAAAGCTGCATGAATAAAAACAGAGGCAAGATGCATTAGAGCAACTTCCAGGACACATCTGGGGAGACCACTGGTTTAAGAGGTTGCCACCCTGGGTACCCGTTCCCGTGCCCTTGCAGGGGCTCTCCATCCCTGCAGTCATGACGATGAAACCGCTCACGGAGCCCAGCTCTGATTTACCCCCCCAAAAAGTGTGTGATTTAAAGCCTTCCCTCAAGGACAGGGTGCCAGCGCTCTGGTTTCACAGCTCCCGTGGGATCGCTGCTGCCCCACATAGAGGGATCAGTTCGACTCAGGGTAGAGCAGCAGAAATCCCACCCAACAGAAAATTTTCCTCATTTGGGTCAAAGATGGGCGAGTGCCTGAGGGTGGCGTAACAAAAGCACCTGGGAGCTCTTTGAGGCAGCATTGCCAGCGAGAGAGCAGCGCTGCCGAGCTCCCTTAGAAAGGCACCTCTGTTCCAGTTCCCCAGCGACAGCTAGCGCTGCCTTTGCTAATGCCAACTCATTTTCTGTGCAAGACTTTTTCTTCTCGTATCTCCAGCAGGTTCAAGTACTTTTATTACACTCGGTTTGGGAGGAAGGGGGTGACATTATGACTGAATTCCAGTTTCCATTTAAATGCAGCTTGACGTGAATTCCAAATAAATGAAAAACAAACAAAAAAAATAAATATCCTGCAATCATCTACTGAATAAGAAATCTGTTGTTCACCATTTTCTCTTCATAAAAAATGTAAAAAGTAGGAATCTGAATAAATGCATAAAATAAACTACATAATTGCTGAAATAAATATGTATAGATATAGGGTATTCTTTGATTTAGCATAAAGAAGCAGCAAATTATACCAATCAGTGAGAATCAACCAGTTTTAAAAGAAAATAACTGAAAAGCACACATGCAAAACAAGATTAAAACTGATTATTTAAATCAAGATTCTCTGTTTGCTGGTTTAAACCATGATTGCAATTTAAATCAAGCCATGAATAGTTTGGGGACAATGATTTCTCCCTCTTATATAATCTGCAGATTTGAGAGCCGACAGAGCCTCGTGCTGCTGGTGAGGGACGTGGACGTGCTGAGCCCCCATCTCCAGCCGTGTTCTTTCTTTGGTTCCAGTTTGGTTTAGGCGTTTGAAATAGGCAAATGGCAATCCTCAGCGGAAAGAGTGGGAATTTGGAATCCCGCAAAAAAAACCTCCAAGGTGCTTTTTCTTTCGGGACCTTTGAGGTGGAAATTAAATTGAGATTCAACTACAACCCCAGAGCCAGGCTGTGATGATGATTCCCCAGTAACATGAGGGCTGGAAAAACAGCTGTAGCCCCATATTAGAGCATGAAGGGAAATGTCTCCCTCTCTCCTAGGTACCACTGCTCTGGATAATTACATTCCACTTAACAAAATTCCCTTTGCACCTGCAATTGGACGGGGTGTTTCTTCTCCATTAAATTGCTCTGGTTTGCTGCTGTGCTCTGCCAAGCAGCTGTTAACGTTCCACCCCAGAGGTGTCTGCAGTTCAGTGATGGGTGAAATGATTAAGGCTAGCAAGGCACTTGATCATTTGGAATGAAAGGTGCTACATAAACATACCCCATTAGTTTTATTAATGCTCCACAAAGCAAACTTTTCCCATAGCTTCTTCTACTCCTCCTTGGCATTTTATGCTACCTGCTCCCTCTGGGAGACAGGGTAGGTAAAGGGTTGTTGTTGTTGTTGTGCCGTTGGCTGGATGCATTCTTTAGGTTTCCTTAAAGAAGCCTATTTCCCAGACTGATGGTGTGACCCATCACATGTCGGGGGACTGCCACGGAACGAGTGCTGGGTTTGAAGGAGTGTTAATCTTGGGCCACTTCTCGGGAAAAGGAAGGTGATGACCTTGGGCATTGCACACTTACCCTGGCATCAGGAGAGTAGAAAACTTGGCGTGGGATCAGTCTGCAAACAAGAATATGGAAAGGGCTGAGAGGAATGCCACCTGATGGAGCTACAGAAAAAACAGGTCTTTTCAGGCAAATCAGGCTTCAGTCCTTAAGCATGTTAGAAGCCTGGTTGGTAAGGACAGGGTTACTTACACTCAGCAAAGTGCTGAGTTCTGCATAGCATCAGGCATCTAGATAAAGGTTGACATAGACATTTATGCAAACAGAATATAGATGCATACATTTGTAAATTATGCCTAAACCAGACTTGTGATACACAGCAGCAGGGGAAACATGCTCTCCCTGTCCCTTCCGAAGTAGCAGTGTCCCTCAGCCTCACTGGAATATTTTTGGCAGTTGGCCGTCCATCAAGTGTGGTTCCCCCTGAGGAGAGCTGTTTGCCAGTCTGTCTGCATAGGACCCCTTCCATTTCTATGCTGTTTGCTCTCAGATCATGATAAATTTGCTTTCTTTGGTCATTTTCCTTCTGTTGGAGCTGTGAATGGAGAAAGCAGAAAGCAGAGTCCAGCTCACAAAAACTCCATGCGTCCCACTAAGGCTGAATGGGATATTTTAACAACTCCTTTCGGTGGGGATCATGCGTGTTTGTGGAGGGGTATCTTCTTTCATGTGAGCTGGTTGAAAACAGGCTGGTTCCCATACGAATTTTGGATTATGAACCCTCTTTCTGCTCCTGTTAGACCTTGGGATTTGTGTGAACTGAAGCAGAGCCCTGGTGAAACATCAGTGGACAGTCCTACTCCTTTAGTGTAAATGGATGAACCAAGCCCTTATCTGGTCAAAAATTATAACGAAAAAAAGAGGGGAGGGGGGAGAGAAATAAATATTGAAGATATTGCTACATTAATGATTGGGTAGACAGTTTCTGGGGCCAAAAGGGTAGGTATTGGGGCCGTAGGTATTGGAACTCAGTATGGTGCTTTTCAATAGTTTAGTGGTTATCTATCTAGTGGAAAACTTAAGCTCATGGCTGGTAATGTGCATGGACATTAAAATTGCACAGAGTAGTAAAACAATACCAAAAAAAAAAAGCAGTAAGGACAGGGCTTAAAGAGGCACAGTGTAGGGCAGGCAGATGCCATGATCTACAGCTGTATGGGTGTGGGAAGCTATTGAATGCAGCAGGGTGACAGCCCAGGGGTCTTGGGTCTGTAAAGAGTCATGGGGTGAGGGGAAGCAGCCTCCCAGCAGCATCTCTCTGTGATGCTCTTGGTGTCTTTCAACTCAGGCCTGGATGTCTTGCTGGAAGGTAAAGTGAACAGGACAACTGGGTGAAAGCAGCTGGGATACAAAAGAGTTCAGAGTAGCTTCTCTCTGTAAGCTGCGTGACTATGGAAAAAATCAGTTTCCAAAGGCATATTTGAGAAAGGATTAGTGCTTTTTCCTAGGGAGATATTTTACCACCTCAGAACAGAGGCTTTCTTGGGAAACTTTTAGGAAGAGCCGCAGTCTGGGCTTTGAAGCAAACGCAGCCCCCGATCATTTTTAACTCAGTCCGTGGCACATGACGTTTGCATTCTCAGCATCAGATTATGGTCGGTCCCACATGAACACAAAAGATGAGAGGTGATGTTCAGGAAGTGTTCCCAACGACACCCTAGACCCCAGCATCTATTATTGCCCCTGAGCAGTACCCCAATAGAGTCATGTCCCCATAGACAGTGATGAACGGAGTCCTTAAACTTCTTTTAGCTCTTTTCTTCTGGAGTGTCTCACTATAAGTAATGTTTTCCAAATCTTTAATGCTCTCATGAGCCATTCCCTGTTTATCACTGTCCTCCCTGACTGGATTTGGTTAATTCATTCTCGGCTTTGTCTAAAGTTCTTGCAAATACAATTGCGTCCTTCAAGAGAAGAATGTCCAGACCATGGTAGAGGTGGGGAGAGGTCAATACCCCTTTTCCCCAGCAGACACAGAGAGCAGACTCTGCAGAGGAATCGCTCAGATGCTTTCCTGGAGAAGCTACTAAAAAAAATGTCTCCCAGAGCTGCTTCCCAGATTGATGTCTTATCGATGGCGGCATGTGGGGCTTGAGAGGATAGGAGGGACAGATGGTCCATAAGGTTCCTTTGAGCTACAGCCAGACTCAAAGAAGAAAAAGGAAGATTGGTGAATTTCTGGAAGAGCTTATTTCCTCCTTGGACTTGAACAGGGTGTTGAAATTCATCCAACAGACTCTGTAAAGCCTTTAGGATTCTAAGAAGAAGACATAGATCTACAGCCTCATTACTGCTTATTCGGCTGTAAAACAAGGGCTGTAAGGAAGGAGGGAGACAATGGGGTTTGCTTCCTTCCTGTGTGTGCAAACCTCTCTTCAACTGGAAATTTACTGATATGGCTGTTACAAAATAATTATTTCAACATCGTTTCCTTTGGTACAAGCATCTGTCTGATCATTCTGATTCTACATAGAAAGTTACTTCAAAACGAGTATTTTCAAATAATTTTCCAGGAATAATTATATGGGTAAATTTCCAAGTCTAGATAAGCCTATGAAAAGGATTCCAGAATAAGATGAAAAAAAATATTAAAAATTAATAGATTCTTTACTTGCATGTTTTCTGAAGCATGCAGACACACCTTTCACTTACAAAAATACTGTCTGAAAACTGGTTAGTGACTCTGTTTTCTAATATTATTAAGAATGTTAGTTATTATGGGGAATTCAGAAGGTCACTAGCAGGGAGTATTTCGAAAATATCACTGTTCTAGGAAGGCTGGTATGGGAAGACCAGGAGTCAGGATTTGTCGAGGTCCTGTGCAGCCCTGCAGGGAGTTAGGAAGCAGTCAGTAATTCTCTTCATCACTTCACGCCATAAAACCATTGAGATTCCAACCCACTTGGGCAAGAGATAGAACAGAAGTTCTTGGCTTTCTCCACCTGTTGAAGGCATGACCATGCCCCAGGGTCATTTTTCCTGTAGCAATTGTATGAAAGGTTTCCAAGGTGGGTTGTTGCAGCATCTGTTTAACACAACTTTGGGGGTGGGGGTGGGGTGGGATGGTTTGGAAGGGATCTCTTGCGTGACTCAGGCTCATCCAGCTCCTTCTCAGCATTTACTGAGAGTATTTATTTTCTTCCACTCGGATTTTGCATTCAGTATCCTTACTCAAACAACTCTATTTCCTCCCTCCCTTTCTTCACCTTTATTTCTTCCTGATGAGCAATTCAGACAGCAAACTGTTCCTCTCCTTCATTCCCATCAGTGACTCCATTCAAAGTCCTGCCCATGTTCTTATTTTCTTGGCAGAGCTATATTCAGTCAACGCGTTTGTTTCTCTAGCTAGAGAACAAAAATATCTGCAGCAAACTCATTTCCCTTCCGAACTGCTTAGAGTAGTGCTGGGAAGAGGGGGAAAAGTGCTTTGTCAACTGTTAGAGGAACAAGAGAGACATCTCCCCCCTGACATCCCCCTTTTATTATCATTGGGAAGACTCTGTTAGTCTTTCACTTCCTTGGGGACTAGAAACATCTTGAAAAGATCTTTCAGGCAGGCAGATAACAAACTGACTGCAGAGCTGCATCAGGAAGGGAAAAATTACTTGCTAGTAATGATATTTATCACAATCCTTCCTCCTTTCCCAATCTTACAAAGGAAGCTATTTCTCATATAAAAGCCAAGTTTTGTGCTTTTTTTTTTTCTTTTCTTTTTTTTTTTTTTTCTCTCCTGGCAAACTACCCATTGCGCAAATTCAGTGCATGTAAGCTTGGCTGATGGAAATTTTACCCACAAGAGTGGGTTGAAGGAGACAACAGCGTGGGCCAGTATGATTTATTTGAGATAGACCCAACATGATAATACACACCACAAAAAAAAGGCCACGTCGCTCCTGCTCAATGCACTGGCGCGAGCGCTGCTCCCGCAGCACAGCGGAGCAGAATCGCTGCAGCCGGGGCCAGGCCCTGGGGGGGACTCGCACTTCCACTGGACTGAACTCGTCAGCGAAGTCCGCTCAGCGTTTCATCCCACCAGGACAGGAAAACACAGTTATGTGGCACTGTCAGCCACTGCTTTGAAGGAGGCTTTGATTTCATCTGCTCTGCATGGATGTTGAAAATCTCACAGCGCTTTAATGGGAAGGCTGACCCAGGTGTTTTGTGCTAAGGAGCCTTTCTCATCAGCAACGTATAGTTAGCACAGACCAGCTGGCTACCATCCTCAGCATTACAGGCATCCACGTCCTAGAGCAGTCATTACCTGTTGCTAAAAGTTAAAAGGAGTAAACCCCATGAAACTGCTGCAAAGTGGCAACATGCAAGCCTGCAAAGTGTCTGTGTGTGTGTGTGCGCATAGGCGGCTGCAAGCCAAAGTGGTTTGCTGGGATGCATTTCCAGCCCTGATAATTCTATATGTTTGACGTGGCACGCTCTTTCATTGGCAAGACTGGGACTCAAGCCCAGGGCTCCGACACCCCGTCCTCTGAGTTTACCCAACATGCTACTGAGATCCTCAGTAAATAGGAATTGATCTGGTGCTACTGACTCCAGCCCTCTGAAACACTCAAGAAATGACGGTGTGCACCTCTAACATGGTTAGTCCACTGAATTTATGAGACTGAAAAAAAGGTTTCTGGTTTTTGGAGATGGTGAATCTAATTTATTAAATACCGGGGAAAAGCATCCATACATCAGCTGTTTTTTTCACAGATGTAAAAGAAAAAGTAGTGCAAAGTAGCTGTTACTGAAAATAAAAGTGCCATGTTAGTTGCTTAAGATCCAAGTAAGTGACAGCCTTAAAGGTGTCCAGCTAGTAATATTCCACCTAGTGTCTCGTTATATGATGATTGAAATATCAAGGTCAGTCAAGTTTAAGATGCTGAAGATGCTTGTCAACATGGTGAGAATGAAATGCAGTTTTCCTGGAGATATTCTCAAAAACAAATAAAATGATTTAGATATATACATATAAAAAAAATTTAAGCTGCTGCAGAGGTCAGATTTCTGGAGGATCACAATTCAGTTTTAAATATTCCCGTCTGGATTTCTTAATACACATCAGCGTGCAATGGCTGAAAAGGAGGAGCAGGTACACAACAGACAAATCCAACGAGGTCAACTTTTCTGTTTTTAACAGAGACCTTTGTTTTTCAAGAGAAAGATGTTTCTGCTAGAAATGTACATAAATATATGACTTTTTAATAAGGGCATGTAGCTCATTACCCTCTGCAAATTAGCCATATCTAATCATATATTTCCTAAAAAATAAAATAGCACATTGCATCTGTTAGTCTTCATTCAAATACAAACCAAATATGCATGAGTACTGTAGTATAAACTGTTCCATCTGTTTCCATGAATGTATAGTCATGCTGGTCACCCCCCCACACACAACAGAAGGGTCTTTCGCTCTTAGCATCTGTCTTCACTGAAGAACTGTGTTTCAGCTGGGAGTAGTCAAGCTGGAGTAAGAGAAGCACTACTGTAAAATAACTCTTGAATCCTGATGCCCGTGCTCCCACAGTCGTCAGATGTGCGTGGCTTTAGAATTACGGGGGGCAAATCTTTTGTTTTTTACCACCGCCATAAAACTGAGCCTCACTCTAAATTCTTAAAGAAATGGTAAAAGAAATTGTCTGTGCTTTCTGGGGATACAGAGGGAACTGTGGGAAGGTGTTGAGGACAGGCATTACTTGAGAGGCACAATAGACAATGGTCAATGTTTGCGGTTGGCGTGTCGCGCAGTTCTGAGTGCCATCCTGCACATACTTCTGATACTTCAAATTTAGCGTGTTGCTCTGTTTGAATCAAGTGGGTTTGGGTGTGACTGAGGGGACATTTACAAGCAAATCTGAAGCTGCAGCACAAGTTACTGTTGTGGGAAGGGCAAGCCGGTAGTTTTAGAAAACATGACTTTGCCATTCAGCAGGTGACGAGGTCACCGCCATTCTCGCTTTCTTTTGCTCTTTTCCTCTGACCCGCACATCTCAGCCGCTTTCAGCCGCATTACTGCAAAATCATAGCAGGCAATGGCTCTCCGAGAATCCGTTCCTACTAATGGATCACCAACCAGTCAAATATAGCCCACTCCCATAAGGGAAGGGGAAATCACAGTCCATGGAGACCGTTGCGTCTATACCAGGGACTGTGCCGATACAATTTCAGCACCAAAAATCACCAACCTTCTTCCTACCATAGTTAGTCACAGTTGTTGCAATTTCACCTGAATTCCCCTTCGTGCTATCAGGCTTCAGGATTTGTCTCTTAGCACAACAACTTTCTTTTTGGGGTTTGAGAAAACTGAAGATCTCGCTGGGGCTTTGGTCTTGGGCTAGTGAGAGCTGGGGCACCCGGTGCCCAGCAGATGACTCTGGTGCGACCAGAGCAGTTGACCAGAATAACAGTCACAACCATTTCCCAGCTTTGAAGAGATCAGATAAATCACCTGGGAGGACACTGTGCTCTATTGTGTGTGTGTGTGTGTTGGCCCAGTACTCAGAGGTGTCCCAAGTTCAGCTGTGCTAAGCAAAGCAGATAGATCCCATGCCTCTAGATGCTTCTCTGAGATAACCTTCTGCCCTCCAAAAGCATAGGTCTTTGGCAGATAAGCTGTTTGCTCCAGTTACCATCTTCTTTTACTTTTCCAGTAACGTGGCTATTGCAGTCATCACATTTATGACTTATTTCTGGGCAAACAGGATCCTTTTGCTCATGGCTTGGTCTTGGTTCACCGACAGTACATCAAAGCAGACAGAGAAATGGCCACATCATAAAACACAGCCAAATTCCCAAGCTGTGTCTAGACAGATGCCCTCAGTCATCACAGGACAACAAAAATCATGCCCTGAAACCGCAGTGATGGTGGGTGCACCTCGGGGGCTGGCAACCAGCTGCGGGGTGGGGGGGCTGATGAAGAGCGATGCCATGGAGAGAGATCTGTCCCAGCTGGCCACTGGTGCCAGCGCTGTCATTTTAATTAGCTGTGTGTACATATACACGTATATAATACATGCTGTACCTCTTTATCAGCAGTATGGGTTCACTAAATATATGTCAACTGAAATTACTTTAGAAAGAGCCTCAGCGCTCGGCTTCCCACCTGCTCCTCTACAACAGCTGCCCAGACTCTGTAAAACACATCAGATGAAAGGCACCGTAGAGCTACAGCATGATACTATTATTACATCTAACAGATGAGCAATCAGATCTGAACTGACCGGGGACTGAGCATCAGAGGCAAGAGGAGAATCCTTTGGGGAGACCGTTACCATGAAAGTAATACAATTCTGTATTTGTACCAGCGACTCTGAAATTCAACAGCAGTCAACCTAGTACTAGCATCCTTTTAAATATCATCTTTCATTTCTTAGCAAACAGCAATATCCTATAACAACATTAGGACAGGAAAAGGAGGGGAGCTGCACAGTGACCAAACACGCGCGTAGGGAGAAATATGGGCAGGTAGGAGCATAAAAAGCAAAGTCTTGGTGAATTTGTGGGTGTTCAGAAAAACAAGAACAGTGACACACTGGGCTGAGGTGAATCTTAAGCAAAGAGCAAGTAACAGAGACCTCCAGCAAGATGGTCAGGGGAAGCAGCATTTAGCCAGAGGTCACAGCCCTGCTGATACCATGAGCCCATGATGTTACTCCCATACTTGGGACCCAGCGAGCTGGAAGACATTCTGGCAATATGCATGGAACAAATCCAAGCGGGAAAGCTATCTGAATATCTGTGTGGTGGGCATTTGTTTCATATTCAGGAGAAATAGGGGGGAGAGGGGAAGACGAAAGAACAAAACCTGCTTTGACCATTAAAGACAGCTTTAGGGAAAAGACAGTGTAGAAATAAATGAAAGCAGCTGCCCAAGAGTTTGTAAAGCTGTGACTTGGTAGTGGAAAGACATTGAATCTCTCTTTTAAGAATTTATTTTACTCTATAAGGTTATCTTTTTAATATGCAAAAAGAGCAGCAGGCTATCGATTAGCCTTATGTTGCACTGCACTGATTTCCTGGACAAGCTCAATATCAATAACTCAAAATCTGGGAATAAACCAATAAACATGGACTGCAGTTGACCTTAACTGTAACCTTCACACTACCTCAGTGGCAAAAGGGAAAAGCAAGCATTGACGATGATAATGAAAGCTCTTGTTTTAGTGCATATTAATATGCACAGCCATCAAACACTTCCTGCTAGATTTTCATTTCATGAGCAAATTGGATGAGACTTAGAAGATCACAGGGTGAAAAGCTGTTTTTGAGATCCAAGTGTCTCACACTTTAATAACCCTTTGCTATGACGGAGGTGTGCCATGATTAAAAGTGTTTAAAGGTAGTAGGGCTTGGCATCAGGGGACTCAGATTCTCCTCTTGCTTCAGCCACTTCTTGTGCCAATGTGCACAAATCTCTTTTTCTCTCTGGACTTTCATTTGCTTCACGGCAACACTAACTCTAGCCCTTTTTTCTCTCCCCACCCCCCACCCCCACCCCCCGCCCACCCCCTGCCCACCCCGTATTCTTCTGAACATGTTCAAGAAAGAAAAGTTTAAACTGAAACCATTGCAAAAAAAATGGGAATTTGGATGGCTATGGCACAGGGGAACCTGGGGTTACTCCCAAGCTTGTCTGGGTTTCATCTGTCACAGCAAGGACTGGAAGGCAGGGAAAGGATGTGATTGTAGAGTCTAAATATATCAGCCAGGTAAACACCGGGGAGGGAGCAGAGGTCTTTAAGGTAAAAGATGATGTGGGCACAAGAATGGATGACTACAAATAGACCAAAAATAAATGTAGACAGGAAACTAGAAACTTTCAGTTTAGAGAATGAGTTCTGGTATTCCTTCCCAGTTTAATTAGACAAGAAAATAACTAGTTTTCAGACAGTTGTGAGCAGGCTTGTATGGAGCGATGCTTCTTACATTGGAGGGATAGAGTTGGTGACCTTGAACATCCCTCTTAATCCCACATCGCTCTTTCGTTTCTTTGACATCCAACGCCTGCAGTGTCCTGTACAATGTGCCGGGGAAAGCTGTGTCAGACAGGTCACTTCTTCATACCAGTAGCCCCTGTTTTAATACACAGGGTACACAGGGCTGAGAGCCACAGCAGCGGGAACGGATCAAAGACAAGCCGTGTTTGAAGGCTTTCTTCCTGTGCAGGAGAGCAGAGGGTTTTTTTAATTGCAAGATATCCCAGACAGAAAGGATGTCTCTGCATTCAGCATGGGAATATAGGAACAAGGAAAATTTGAAAGTAGTTTGAAATTCACCCACCCAAGTATTGTTATCCTTTCGGTTTATGTATTTTTGTCTGGCTGCAAATTTGAGCCATTCAATGAGAAGTCAGAGCCCTGCTGGGCAAAGTGCTGCTCATTTCACGTTAAGGAACAATCCTCATCCTAAAGGAACTACAAAGCTTGCTGGAGAAAGAGATTACCAGAGCCAGGCTGGACGGGGCTTTGAGCAGCCTGGGCTAGTGGGAGGTGTCCGTGCCCATGGCAGGGCAGGTGGAACGAGAGGATCTTTAAGGTCCCTTCCAACCCAAACCATTCCGTGATTCTATGGTTATTGTCCCCACCTTGCACATGGGGAACTGCAACAGGGGCTTCATTAGGACTTAATGTTTCTTAAAAAGGCCTCAGCTTGGGCCCTTACAGGCTCAGTCTTACTTTCAGCTTCTCTGAAAATAAAAGCAATTGAGCATGAAGCCTGACACCAAAAATGGTAATTTTTTTTTCCGGTAATCACATTGCTGTTCTGCTTCTTACACCTTTTGACTCCTGGACCCAGCCTACCACCCCTGCTGCAGTGTGTTTCTCCTTGTGCCTGGTGGCTGTCAAAGCCACTTTTGACCTCCTTCAGGACTGAGCAAAATGAAGGATTTTAATGTGCCTCCATTAGGCAGAGCTGCCTGGCCATGCACTGTGTAGTTTAAGGACTGAGGCAAAAACGTGGCTCTCAGTTTTCCTATGTAATGACTTTAATCTGAACACTTCCTATTTCATATTTTTCTCTACTATTTCAAGCTATCCAGTCTCTATATTTTTATCTCCCTCTCTTCACCACTGATGCTCCCTGCTTAACAGAATTACCATCACCCCTGATGACCATTTTGTTCAGTAGTGATGGTTTAGTATTTTTACCTAGCATTTGCCCTCAAAACTTTTGACACAGGATAAGAGAGCAAAACAATTAAAACATAATATTCTGCTACATGATGATAATTTCCCCTTATTGGTGAACATTAGAAAATGGCATTATTGTAAAGACCCAATTACCTTTTTTATGAGCATTGTATATTTAGAAAGTAATAAAACAGAGTTATAAAACTCAGATGATTAGGAATCTCAGAGTTGCTCTGCATTTTAAGAGGGCGGGGGTGTGGAATATTCTTTTAATTGCATTTGAGCACAGCCCAACCAACGATTAGTTACTTTCAAAGCAATAAGCATTACCTGGGAAGCAATAAAAGGAAATGCAGGAAAGTTATTTGATGGATGATTCCCAGAAGACATAAGGCAAAAGAAGGGAATGTGGTTTAGTGGTTAGAATAACAGCCTAGTAGTCAGGACTCCCACTGTCTCATCCAAGCTGTGAAGCTGACTTACTAGATGCTCTGGAGTTCAACATTTCATTTTATTCAGTGTTAAATTGGGTCTAATAATACCCAAAGAACTGATGTGAAACTAAATACACAAGTGTTTGTCAAGGCTTTGAAAGTCAGGATGAAAGAAGTCGTTATAAATACAAAGTATGAGTGGCTGAAAAACACGGAAGGTATTTTGTTGAAGTCTGACTATGTAAAATGCCAGCACAAGTGATAATGGACTAGGCAAGCTCCTGTCATCTACAGGTCAGAGACCAGCTGCTTAATTTTATCAGGGAAAGCACAAACATCTCTAATTTCAGTTCTTGGAGACTTTAGTGCAGCCTCATCTCCCTTCCGGTGATTTCCATAATGCCAGCTTTGGCCCTACAACCTGAATCTGTTTAATGCAATCCCATGCCCTCTACACTCTACAAATACCAATTTCTCCTTTGCTAACACGATCTGTCAGGGTGCAGGCAGAACAAGAGAGCAGAGAGCACAGCAGAGGGATATGCATAAGTTCCTAAGACAGGGCATCCTTGCGAGGCATCCTAGAAAGCCAAAATCAAAACAAGAACCAGTGGTCCCCGGCAGTGCAGAGTCTTTTTTGGGGGGTTGTTTTTTCCTCAGATCAGTGATTCATGATGGCCCAGGAATTGCACCACAACCATTTTCAAGTTGCGGTTAGAACAATCAGAAAGAAAACCTCAAGAAGGAAAGAAAAAAAAATATCTGATGTTTTTGTGTGCCTTCAAAAATTGTTCTAAACCTTATCCTTAAAGGCTGAGAGGATACAACACAGTGGTTGTTACTCCATTAGTCATCTCAATTCCTAGAACTGTCTTGGAAGCACTGATGAGCACAAATAGGGAAATGAGGATTTTGGAACAGTAATTGAGTGATAAAGATAAATCTATTGAGAAATATGGAACAGACCAAGAGGTAGAAACAGCCAGTGACAAGTCCACCCCTTATGATGTGTTCTCATGTTCTTGTCTAACTTCAAGTCTGTGTTTTCCAACACAACTAGAAAAATGTGGCCTCTGGCTGCCCTCTTTGAGCACATGGAGGCCATTTAAAGGTGCAGAACGAAGTTGCGGGGGGGGGGGGGGGGGGGGGGGGGGGGGGGGGGGGGGGGGGGGGGGGGGGGGGGGGGGGGGGGGG
>JAVJGI010000014.1:4753944-4781718 GCA_035590275.1 Ibycter americanus | reverse complement strand
CAGAACGAAGTTGCGGCCCTCCCCCCCCCCCCCCCCCAAGAATACCCATCCAAAAAGAGGTATGTCTTATTCACTGGATACCAAAAATAGGGCTTTAGGGGTCCAGTTATTTCTGCATCCATACAAGTCCCTATGCAAACCTGGAAACAAAACTATTTTTAGCATCTTTGGAACTGATTGTCCTCATTTCCTCTGCCATAGCCAGGTTTTGGGTGGATATCAGACTTTGTAAGTATGATTTTTACTTCACATAACTCATTTCACAGATACCAGAACTCACTTAGCATATGAAAAACATGAGCTGCTTCAGACAGACTTTTTCCCCAAGTCCAGGCTGTGATGTTCAGGGACAAACACTGTCCATAAACTAATTAGAGCATTTCCTTCCATTGATACAAACAGCCTGCAAGAAAATGAGATTGCATGCATGCTTGGTTTTCTAGTTTTTTCTGGTTTTGTGCCAGAACGTTTCTTTTCCTTAACGACTTTTGACTGGGTCTGTATAATTACACCAGAATTATACCATCTCTTTGTATGTGGCTACCTGATACTGCAGTGTTGTATTCTGTAATGCTGATGCAGTTTTCTGAGTGCTTGACATAATGGTGTCTGTATACGCTTTGGGTTCTAATCCTTGTACAACAGTAGAGGGAGGAAAGTTCTGTTCAAAGCCCCTGAGCTGTTGTTTGAGATCATCTGGGTTTGCCTTTCTAGTGTCATCATTCTTCATAAATATTCACACCACGTAAAGCACTTCAACAGTTTTAATGGAAAACACAGAAAACATCCTGGAGCTGTCTGTCCTTCTCCAGTGAAGTCGAGGACCACTGCTCCTCTCTACTCTGCTTCAGTTAAATGCCTGTAGTTAGATGGCATGAATCTGGAGCAAAACCCTGTCGATCTTATTGGGATATAAGCAAGCACTTAAAATTAGGCATAGCCGAAGCCTTCTGCAAGATCAGGACCTCAGAGCATAATGCTACAAGATGCCAAAAACCTTTATGGTTCATTTAATCATCAAGAGCGTAGGATATTCAGCATTTTGCCAAGCTGGCCTCTCCAGCTGTGTTATATTGGTTTTGATTGCTCTTAGTTCACTCATGTTCATGCCCCGTTTCAATTTGATTTGAACAAAAACCAAGCCTCCAAAGGCACTCTGCTGAGAGCTCCACAATCTACCCAGTTCTGCCTGGAAATGTGGAAACATATTTTAGCTGCAATTTTAAAGCACAGGTTCGCAGTAGTTTCCATTCAACCAAGGTTTTGCATGTGGGACATTGATGGCAGAAAACTTGAAGGGAAAGGAAGTACAGAAAATCAGGGGAAAGTCATTTGAAGAAAGATTATGGGAAACTGAGAAGCAGAGTGGAGGGGAGAGAAGAAAGCTTGTAGTTTGATGATTTGCTCATTACAGTCAATGATAAAAATCCTATTGACTTTAGCAGCACATGATCAGGCTTCCCACGTGTAAAGTTAATATTGAATTGGAAGCAGCCTAGCTTCTGAAGGATTCTTCTGGTGCTACCAGCTGGAACCTAAAAAACCCATATAAGAGCAGACTTTTCATTGCCTTGTACTTTAACTAGCTGTATATTAGTAAAAATCAGGTTCAGAGTGGGTATAAAAAGTTCAGGTTTATATAGGAGCATTTTAGTACAACTTTAACTCATGTTGCGTCAACATAAACCACTTCTCATGTTGCAAAGAACCAGAGAATCAGGCCTGAACCTTCTTTATTTTTAAGTCAACAGCTCTTGGGATACTTTGTGCTCTGCCAAATTAGCTGAGGATCTGGCCCAAGGAGCACAGATTACAGTGGAGAAAAGGATGGATTTATAAATTCAGACTTGTTTTGCAGACCCGGGGTGGTGGGGAAGGAAAAAACATATTGCAGATTTGCTGTTGTTCAGCTTTCATGCGGTTAAATTACCTTTTGCTGAAAAAAGACAAACCCACCACATTTGAATTATTTGCCTCCATAGTCATAGATACTGTGACTTAGTCCAGATTCAGTCTGCATTCTTAAACCTGTGAGCAATTGTTGGCAAACCCCACCCAAGTGCTGGGATTGCAACTAAACGTTTTCACAAACATCTGCTAGGGCTGCCTGATAATCACTTTCTTTTTTTTATCATTTATTTTTTGGTGCATGTGAGGTTTCTAGAGTCAGAAATCTATTTTAAAAGCTTCGGAACAATAGCATCAAGCCATGGCATTGTCTATAGGAGCTGGTAACTCTTGGTGCTAAATTGCAAGAAGCATTTGAGTCTTGGACATCATCCCGGTTCATACTGTTATTAAGTTGATAGGGGAGCTGTAAACTAGGCTTATTATATCCGCATTCTGTGATCCTCTGCGTCTGACATTCCTAGATACAGCTTGGGAACAAAAATGCTGGATATTTCTCGTGTTCTCCAGTAAAGTCCAGATGACAATAGATAAAATAAGTTAATTGAGAATGTAGCATGACATTTCTCTATTATTTCAGTGTTTCTTTATTTCTTTTCCACTGAGCCTACATTGTTCCTGACTTTTTATCCTAATCGCTAGTACTGTTTGTTCTAGACACTCCGTCCAACTCCAGAAGTAGCTGGACTTTAATACATAACGATTTGTCTCTCAGAGATCTCTAATTTCTCTTTAAAGAGGTTCTTTCGGAGCATTCAGTCATATGCGAAGGGTTTTAATGACCCTGTTTTCAACCTGCTCAGGCTCCAACATGAGTCTATATATGACAAGGAATGAAAAAAAAATTACTTTTGCAAAAGATGTAGAAAATTGGCAGTCCTGGATTAATGGTTGGACTTGATGATCTTAAAGTTCTTTTCCAGCCTAAATGATTCTCTGATTCTCTGATTGTAGGATATTCAGTTAATGTAAATAATTTTCTAGTGTCTGCATGAATGTAATTCCAGTGTGCAGCCATAAACAGAAGAGAGATTATTGCTAATATGAGGCGTAGGGTCTGTATACTCTCAAGATTATCAAGTAATAATGGTTATTATGAACAAGGTTATGAATTTTTATACACACACATACTGACAGGCAAATACTCAAAATCCTTCAAAAAGCTGGAATATTTCTAACTCATCAGAGGCTCTTCCCTCATCATTTAGAATTTTCTGGACTGTTAATTTTAATTTTTGTCATTCATTTTGTTTAAATTGTTCATTATCTCATCACTGCCAGAGTAAGTTTAGGCTTGCTGAAAGCACTCGCTATGAAGTTGTCTAACAACCAAAGCTTTGAAAAGTTGAAGGCACTTCCAAAACTGTTAAGAATTACATTTTCTATGTTATTTGACATGACCAAGAAAACCCCACCTCCAAATGCTACTGTGGGGATGATGAAGAAATATGGAGACAAAATTAGCTTCAGGTCTGTACTTGGTTTCACAGTTAGTAAATGCCATGCTTCAAATGTCCAGGCACTTGTATAACGCTATGCAACGTGACAGATAAGAATAGTGAAGCAGAATTTATTTATGGCCTTTTCTCATTATTGCAGGGAAAGTGATTTTACTATATCATTGAAAATGGATTTTTTTCTTTGTATTATAAAACTCACCTCATCTAGAGCATATTGAGAATTCATCTTATTAGCATATGTAAACTGGTAAGTTTGCAAGGCATTTTTCAGTTGTGCTGGAGCTAGGTCCAGGCAAGAAATGAAGTTGTTTTCACACCCCAAGACAAAAATAAACGAAGCATTATTTTAAGTCAAAAAATGTTACAGTTACAGCAAGATCAATGTTTTCTGCTGAGCAGATTTAGGCTGCATCTGAAGGAGAACAGAAAAACACACCGTTCACAGCCCTCTGTTGATGCTGTGGAGCTGAGTCACCTCTGAAAACCCATGTTCACACAGATACAAACGTCCCTCATTGCTACAAGACCCATTTGGCTCCATCTCCAGCTTCCACGTTCCCCAGCCTACATTAAACCTTGCTGCCCTGTAGGTAGGGAAATCCCACACTGCTATCCCAGTTCCACCATCCTTCCCCCTCCACACTGTGCACAGAGAATGGCACTGGTGTTTCTAGTTCTAGTCCCCTTATTCCTTATCAGCCCATCATTCAACAACCCTGCTTTGTGCAATATCTTTCCTTCTCCGTAGGTATAAAGAGGAATTCAGCTCCCCTTTTGCCCTTTCCCAGGCAGTGAGGGGATTTATTTCTAGCTACGTCATGAAAGACATATCAGGAATTCTCAGTTATTTCCTTGCTTTGCCCCTGCCTCGCAGCATGACCCTGGAAAAGTCATTTGCATCCACATTTCAATGCACTAAAGCTGCACACGGTGTGGGTGAGGGGCTGTAGAGCTGACATGACCCACGCGGCAACAGGAAAAGGAGTGAAGCAAAAGCAACTCTTAAATTTCTCCTTTTGCAGCAAGTCTCTCCCTGAGCATCTCTCCAGGGTTGGTACAAGATGTCACATAGAAACAACAGCAAAATGCTTTGAGATATGCTCAGCCATGCAAATTGATGTGGTTGTTAGTGGCCCCTGCATAGGAATATTTCCCAGCTCTGGTTCCTTTGATCAATAACTTTTGGGGGGGAGGGGGGAAGCCCTGCCAAAATGCAATTCAGAGAAGAGAAAATAAATAAACTGGTTTCCCCTGTGCCCACACAAGGTGAGGCAGGCAGCTGGGTGATGGACGTGAGAGTTTCTTAGCAAACTGTGGCAGAGGGATCGCGGGTGGATGATGGAGCAACTGAACGTGGGCTTTGGTGTTTTATCTGCCTCCGACAATGCGACCCAAGGCACAGAGTTAGTGGCAATTACCATGCCTTAGCGGCAAACTCGTGGCTGTCCCAGCAACCACACACAGGCTCCCTTTTCCACTGTTCTGCTTTCCCATTTCATCCTACCGAGAGTTCATTTGTACATCTGGGAGGCAATCTGGTCTTCCTCCCTGTCCCACTGAGAGCAGACCAGGTTCACATTTCAGTTGACACTCTTCCGGGCTTGCAGGGTTTCTCCTTTCTCCCCTCACCCCAGCTATGTTTTTTGTTGTGTTGCAAACCACTAGTTGAGTTTTTTTCAGCAGGGCTGGCTTGGTTAGGGCAGGAGAAGGCAATCTGGGCAAAGGAAGGCTCTCCAGGTCAGCCCAAAGACAGCAGCAGATGGGAGCATTACGTGGGACCCCGCTCGCATACTGACAGCAAACAGCTTTGTTTGGGACCCTGATAGTGAAAAGCCTTGGAGGTAATTAGCTGGTGTCCAGCCCCAGTTGGCAATAGGGGAATGCCGATTGCTCCTGACTGGGAAGTTGACTAAAAAGCAAGGAAACATCAGAAAAATCAATGCATTGATTGTATTATTTTCACAAACTAATTTTTAACGTGTGACAAATACAGAATATTGTGTCTGGACCTGCTCCACGCACACAGTTCTCATAAAGCACTGTGGGCGAACCACTGTTCTCTGTGCGCTTGCTTTATATTTCCACCCATTCATTCATGATAAGCCTTTCCAGCCTTAAACCTGTGCCTATGCAATACCCGTGCCCTGTCTTCAGTTTTCCTGAATGGGATTTATGGTGGGGGGGAGGAGTGGGTGAGGAGAGCAAATCAGTATTGATGGGGATAGATAAGCAGATAGATGAGTAAGCAGACATCGTGCAAACTTCTGGGCTTTTTATGCTCATATGAAGCTTGCTGGTGCGTGGTAGGTCAGACAGGGCACCCCTGGCTTTCTGCAAATGCACAGGGAAGCTCTGCTCCCTCTTACAGCGCTGTCCAGAGAGCAGCATCCCCACCACTTCAAATTAGGCTGTGTTTGCTGGGGCTGCAACCACACAGATCAGAGGCAACCCTTAAAGATGCCTCCCAGAGCTCCCACTGGACCTCAGCAAAGGTTTGTGCCTTCTGGCATGATGGATCAGCCCATGATTTCCTCTAGGAATGAGATTGGTGTGTCCAACATATTCTGTGTCAGAGCGAGGACCTCTGGAAGAAGGGGAGCCATGAAAAAGGAGGTTCTACCTCGGCAATGGGAAGACCTCCCCTCTTTCCCTTCTCAGCTCATTGGGTCTGGAACACTGCAGGCACCATCAGAAACAAATAAACAAATATCAGTCAGGTCAGAAATACCCATGACTGCATTTTTGACAGCGTAATACAGACAGATGGCAGGCTGGTGGGAGAGGCTTGGTGGAACAGCTTTCTTGTGCCCGCGACGTTTTCATGGAAGTCTGGCAAAGCAGCCATTTGATTCAAGCACCTCTTCCCATCTCCAGGTAAACGCAGGGTAGTTTATTCTTGTTTCACAACTGGCTACATAAGATTTCTGATATCTCAGTTTTAAAATAGGCCACATAAACTTCAGAGGATTTCTGGGGAGCAGCTGACACACAGTACTCCTCACCGAGGACTAACTTCTCTGTCCTTCAAAGCCTTTCTCAGGTGTTCCAGACAGGGATTATTATTACCGCATAGTCAAATTTTGGAACTTTCTATTAAGCATCCAAGCCTGTCATCCCCATTATCCCATAAGGTACCTAAGTGCTGAAGCAAATACCTTCATACAGAGCCCCATTCTTAACAATATATTCTTGTTTGAAGCTGTATTCATCTCTGCAGGGACTGTTTAACCCCTTCTGCATCCTTATTTACATTTCCAGCTCTTGCTGTGCTGATTGAGGCCTTGAACCTGAGACAGCGGAGCATTTTCCCTGCTACCCTCCTCCCTCCTCTTCATTCAGTGGCAACTTAAGCACCAGTGCTGCTTACAGGGGTAAAACCTGCTAGTTAAAGTCTGGGTCCTGCTTCTTTACCAGAAATCCAGCTGTGATATCCTGCCCTGTGGCTGGATGGGGACAGGGAGGAACAAAATGTAGGTAGAGAAAGCAACACAGATCAATTCTCACATTGTTCAGGCTGACCAGGGTCGGGATGGCTCCAGTATGGAAGAAGAATGGGAAAATCAACAGACTTTTAAAATCTTGGGGAGGAAACAAACAAACCAAAGAAGCAACACATTTAGACCTTTTTTTTCTTTTTCCTTTTTTACACAGACATCAGCTAGTTAGTGGTTGTTAATTAAGAAATGATCCCAGCGAAAGCTGCTGCCGCCACTCTAATAAATCATTCATTAAGAGGCCATTTCAGTGGGGTTGTTGTTTCCAAGCACTGTATTTAGCTGTTTGAAACAGCCTTCATATACTTAAGGGGGGGAAGCAGTTATGGCTTGGTCATTACCTGATGGTTAATGATGCAGGGCTCTATGAGCTGAGCTGGGAAGCGATGGTCGTGCTCTTTGTTTTTTGCAGATCTGGATGGTTTCAAGGGAGTGTTAGGGGCTTTGTGGGGTTACTATGGTGATTGGTGCCCGATAAAACCACAGATGGATGATGGACATGTGTTGCAAACACAGACATACAGACTTTGCTTCTCTCTATACTTTTAATACTCAAAAGATTGCGATATTGCTAGACTATCAATTAGGGTGAAAATACCACTGGTGTCGCTCCCCCAGTTTAACAGCCCTTGAAATGTAAACAGCTGAATGCTTTTCACTGCGCGATTACCCTGAACCACAATTACTTTTTTTGCTGTACTACATTTTGTTTGTTAGAGTTATAAAAATGGCAACACACTGCTTTGATTACAAATTTGTTGGACCTTCCTTCCATTCCCGCCTTTGCTCCTTTGCTTGCAGTTTTGTCTTTCTTGCTCAGAAATCAGAGGCTGGATACAGGAGTGCTGGATCAAGGCTTTCAGCCCGTGGGATAGAGGGATCACGTCTGCTCTCATTGCAGGAAGCGAGCGTATCATTTTCTGCCTTAACAGTGGTGGTGTGACCTTAAATGCCAGTCCCTAATTTCCTCGAGTGTTAATTCCATTTCAAATTTGAATCCCCATTTTGGCTCCCATGGGAGCCCATTCCATGAATGCAGCATTTCCGCTTCCAAAAAGCTTTATTTAAGTATTTCATACCAAGCAGATTTTAAGTGTATGGACGGATGCATATGGATAGCCCACCTGTAGTCTGTAAATAATTCAAATGTTAATTGTTGTGCTTGGCACTTCAGTGATGGCTTTTACTTCAGTAACACCTCAAGCCCTCAAGCAATTATCAGGATCCCGCTGTGCCACGTGTGATACACTTGGTTAGAAAGGGCAATCCATTGCCCAGAGAGTTTGCTCTCTAGTTGCAAAATCCAGCCTTCAGAGGATTTTTTTAAACAAAAAAAAAATAATAATAAAATAGCGACATTCTGTTATAGATGTTCATCAAGTCAGTTAAGCGTGATCTGCTTCTGATTGACTCACGTTCAGTCCATTGCTGGGCAGATAGAGACGTGCTCAATGTCTTGTGCCGCAGAGCTAAACTTCCCAAAATGCCCATATCATTAAAAATGTTGTGGCAAATAAGGATGCTGCCCTTTTCTGATGCTTCAGCTCACATCATTTCTGGGAGCAGGGAATATCAGTCTGGGCCATACAGTGTTTAAGATCCATGAGGCTCACCTTAGCCTTGCTGTTGGTTTTGGGGTGGGGTGGGGTTTTTTTGCCTTTAACCATTGATGGGATTAAATGCCTTGTAAAAATGTAGTACCTACCCTTGTCTGTGCAAGAGGAAAGAAAATCGAGTCTTGCCATGAAAGCCCATGACAAATAAATTTTGTTCATGGTTTTGCCATTAACTTTATGGTTGTGACTCGCTGAAGCTTTTTGTGGCACGCTGCCTTGGTTTCCTATGCGGTTTGCAAAGGCGGTGTGCAGGTGCTTGCCTGCTTCAGGAGATGCTGCACAAGCACAATTATCCAGACAAAACTCATTAGGTACTGTGGGGATGAGTTCTTAGAGATCCTTCTGTGCTAGAGCTTTTTCTTCTCGTTCAGTCAAGTCTAACATGAAGGTTGAAAGAGCCACTGCTGGACTTCAAGATATTTTCTTTGTTTACTCATCAGCCTTTCAAGATCCTTGCTGTACCTTGAAAAAACGCCTCTGGAATGTGTTCCCCTTTGTCTCGTGTGGCTCGGGAGCTCTTCTCATCTAACACATCTTTATTCCAAGAGGCCAGATTTCCTGGGCTGGATTCTGGGATTTCTAAATAAAACATGCAGGTCTCCGCAGAGCCTTTTACAGTCTTTTCTAGCCTCGTGAAACACACACAGAGGCACTCCCTCTTGTTAGCACCACTGTTACTATCGAATAAACCTTCATGCTCACATTTATAAAGGCTATCACTGAATTCTCTCATCAACTTTACCCCGTAACGCTGCAGCTTTCCTCTGCAGCAGTGAATTATTTATATCTTGTTGTGGGGTATGTGGGGCTTTTTTCATGCTGGACCGCACCGTGGTGTTTTCTTAACTCATGAGTTGCTTGTCACTCAAAAAAAGACTTAAAAGCATAGCACTGTTACAAAGGAAGGATCAAAGTCTTATCCCAGCATCCTGGTTGGTTTGCCTCTTTCAAAACACTTGAAAACAGAGACAATATGCTGTCTGTGATTTGATCCTACCTACTCTGCGGCTTTGTGTACTTTTCTTGTTCACATATTATATTTCAATGATGCCAGCCCAGCATTTTATTCATAAAGCTATTCAAGTGCCTTTCTTTAAAGTGTGTCTTTTAATAGGTGCCAACATCAGACGAGCTGAGTCCAGGTATCCCGGTGATGCCAACAAATGCAGAAAGAACTAAAAAATAGGTCTTGGTTTAAATTTATATTTAACTATGTTACATTCTAGTTCTGCATGAACATTAAGAGAAGTTTTTTCATTGTCCTTAGAGGACCAATTTAGGGTCTTTGTGTCACTACATCTTCTTCCCCATTTCTACATGCAAGACACATGGGAGATTTGGTGCAGAGAACCTACTTTTCATAACGGTGTGCAGTCTTTTTCAAACCATATGTTACTAACTTTTCTGAGTCAGAAGAATTAATTTATATTCCACTTAGGAATATTTATTGCACTTCCCAAATTACCTCAGAATCTGTAGTTCAATGCTCATATATATATATATATATATATACATGTATATACACGGTTGAGAATATCTCACTGTTAAAAGGTTGCAGCAAGTTGGAGTTTCGACGCAGGGTGGGGGGGAACGACATGACACAATACCACACAGTGGCATAAAATACATCCACCTCCTCTTTAGACCAGGAAAATCACAAGGAGATTTTCCCACCAATTTCCATTCTGCCCTGGGATTTTGACCCACCTTCTTGTGTAAGGTTTCTCGTTGCTTTTCCCCTTCTCCTCCCTCCCATCCTAGTGGCCTTTGCATCCTCACCAGCCAAAATTCAGAATGAGTTCATCATTGCCTGCCTCCACCTCCACATTTGACAAGAAATGGAGCACTCAGGAGCACACAGATGTGCACCAGCCTGTTAGCCCATGGCTTTTTCTTTGTTTCTAGACATTCCAGATCAAGAGGATGATTCCATTCTGGTTTGCTTTTAAATGGAAATCTGCTCTGCCAACATCAAAATCAGGATTTAAATGGACGTTTGTCTTTCAGTCTTGATTGTTGCAACACCACAAGAGAAAAGTGGGTGAAAAGCCAGAAATCTTCAGTCACTGGGTATATAATAGCTCTGTCCTGACCCACCAACTCGTCCCGCAGCTGAACCCTGTTAGAGGTGGCACTTCACAAATCCCTTGAGCAATTACTCTGAGCAATCACTACATAGCAGAGAATCTTCACTCAAGATAAAGAATTTTTGGTGAAATCCCCATTTAAAGATGGAAAGGGTGGGAAGGTGAGACCTAACCAATACCAAGGACAGTGGGACAGTTGGCCACATCCTCACCTGATGCTGGTCTCTGTGGCTGCACTTCTAGTGAGATGAGAGCAGGTTGTGCCATTGGAAAACCTGGTCCTATGCCTTTGCAAAACAACTCGGCCACTCTAAGGAAAAGGCACGTTGCATCATTTCTGATCTGTGCTTTGTTTCCAAGAGTCGTTGCCAGCTGACCAGAGGTAGGTGAGGAGAACTACTGGGGTCAGTTCTCTCCCTCCACCCCAGACAGCACGTATGGCATCTCGGAGAGCGCAGCCCTTGGCTTTTAGGGAAGACAAACTGCAGCCTCATTTCCACAGAAGCAAACTTCTTGAAGCATCAGAGAAAAATAAATAAAAATGGTGTCATGAACCCTGCAGGGGAAAAAAAAAAACCTTCTTTCAGCCTTCACCATATGATATAACTGCTATCCTACAGTGCACTTTCCTGGCATGCCAGATTACATCGTATAGTAGATGGAGCTTTATGTTAAATTATGCACTGCAAGGGAAGAGGATCAGAGCACTGAAGACAGCGGTAGGCGTTATTGGATTTACTTTATTGCTTATTGTATAGATTGGAAGTAACTTAGAAGCTCATAACTCCTCAAACAGAGGAAATTTTGCCACCCACAGGTTGAAAATTCTGGTGGGAAACTTGCTTGCATTTCGAAACCAAGTGGTTAAAATGACTGTTGTCTTCGTTGTCAAAGACCAGCTATCTGAGACCTTGAATCTCCTTCAAAAAGTCATGAAATTCACTTTATAATCACGAGACTTTAACATAATGAGAATACAGATTGCCTCTTTCTCCTTACCTTGTGATTTTTCAGCTTGCCAAGCATGTATTTTCTGGCTTTCTCCTGTAAACCAACAAAAAACCCCTGCAGAGTCAGGCACCTGCAGGAAGTGCCAAAGCTTTAAGAAATCATTGCCTAGACCAAGACTTTCAGCACACCTGTGAAGTTTATAACACTGTCTTATCTCGTGCATAGGGAGCCGGCTTGGAGCAGGAGAGTGACAGGGGCATATAGGAGAAAGGCATTAGCTGCCAGAAATTACTCTTCTGTGTTCCAGCTGCTAAACATTGACATGGAGCTAGTTATAAGGTACCCAGCAAAGTGGAGAAATGAATCCTTTTAATACCAGACCATTAGGAAACTGATGGGAAAAGAAGGGAGAGGGTTTGCTTGCCTACCCTAAAACCATGAGCTAAAGCCAGTGTTAGACATAAAATACTGAATAAGGTTCAAAAGCTCAAATTCCCTTAATAGGAAAAATCACGTTTGTATGTACACATATAAGTACATACTTTTTTTTTTTTTTTTTTTTTTAAGTGACTGACTGGCAAAGATACATATTGATTTGCATCAAGAGGAGGTTTGGCTCAGTGGCTCAAGTTACACATGCCCAACTCTCCTCCATGTCAGATCCTCTGAATTCCAATTGCCCTTTTCAATGGTATTTCATATTTGGAATTACCAATTTCTCAGCATTAGCGAAGCTAAACTGACCAGTATCATTATTTTGTTCTCACATACCAGGGCCTGATCCTGCTTCCTACAAGTTGAAACCTACGGATGGCAGGAGGGTCAGAGCAGGACCCTGCATGGGGCTGCCGTGCTTCTGCTGTGCAGCTCATGCTGCCAGGGCATCACACTGTATTTATATTTTACAGCTAAAGAGAGATATGAAATTGTATCTTGACAGATACATGAAAACCTTTCTGTTTCTGTTAGTTTTGAAGCTCACCGTTCGGATCATGTTCTATTATTACAAAAAGTTAAGTCTGGCAGACAAGGTATTTACTCGATCCTTGACAGTTTGCATTAGCAGTTCAGGCAACACAGGTAGCTCGTGCACTGAAGGGTTCGCGACGCCTTAAAGAGAAGACAACCCAACTGCCAAGCACAGAGCCAAACTGCTGATGTTTTGTTTCTCCTGATCAAATAATATTTGATTCTGACTTTGAGTGGATTTTGCGAACACTGAAAAGAAGTAAATTGCAAGCATGTGTTAGATGGTTTGGTAAACCCCCAGCTTCACCATTGCAGTCCCTCAGTTTGCTGCACGACATTTTACACCTCAGCCAATCTCAAACCAAGGATGCTGACAGAGGATAATTCAGCTTCATTCTCAGAGTTTTCAGGAACTTTTCTCTCCATTGCTTGTTTGTTTTGCCTAGCAAAAGGCACGGCTCTTCCCATGCTTTCAAGGTGAAATATATTGATCACATCCATGTGATTCCTGACCCCGACTGCAATGCACAGGCTAAACCCAAGTGTCTGGCAACAATGAGCTGTGCATTAAGCCAGAACACAAAAACAAAACAACAAAAAACCCACCAGAAACTCTGCTCTGCAACAGAGTCTTAGAGGCTCACGCTGCTTTTGCCATTTAATTTGCTGCAGGATAATTAGAGCCTCCTGCGACGATTTTCACTTTGCAGAGGGGAGGATGGAGACCCTTCAGCACACTCTCCCTTAGTGCATAAGGAGTTTCTCTGCCATAGCTGTTTTCTTGCCAGCATGGGGTGCAGGGGCTGGCAATTGACCACAGCAGATTGAGAGAGCACTTTTACCCACACATATAGTGGTGTTTATGCCTTTTATTTTTCCATGTGAGTTAAGCTTATTAGTTTTGTTAGTACGTTAGAAAAATACATTAAACGGATTTGAAGTGGTTGGAGAAGGGAGAGTTTGTATTGTTTGCGGCTCTGTAAGATTTAATGCCCATTGCAGTGAAGGCTTATTTTCTCCCATGGACTTCTATAGGTCTTGAATTTAGTCCTCTAATTTTTCTGTGAGCTCATGACATCGCTCTGGAATGAAAACAAGTGTATTTTCCTATATTGCAACATGTTACAGAGATTGTTCTTTTTCCCTTGGGATTTTGGCTCTTTATTCTGGTGAGTGGCAGATTTAATTTAAAAAAAATATATTCATATTCTGAGTTACAATGGAGGACATACATTAACCTGATCCCCTAGACACAAATATAGACATGGATCAGAGCAATGCCACCAGCTTCTACACCTCTGCATATAGAAGTAACTCTTTGCAATAAGGGTTAATTTTTTTTTAACCTACTTTGTGTCGGACACAAGGAAGAGATCATTAAACAGAAACCTGTGCATGCACTATATTAAACTATCCTTGCTCTTAGCTTCTGGTTGTTTTAATCCATTTCATGCGGCTTCTTTCCAATCCTATTTAATTTATTGCATCACATACTCTATTCGCTTCTGTTTACTAACATTAGTAACATTATTATCATTAAATAAAGTCCTCGCATTGCATGAGTCCTGCAGCTCTCTTCTCTGATGCTATTATACACTTTATATTGGACTTGATTTGCCCATATGTATCCCCATCTTACGTTAGCATTTACACTACGAAATATAAATTGCATAATCCAAGCTCACAGCCACTGTACATCTCGCCTTGCATGTTACAATAAGCTAATCCTTCCCCATGACTCTAAACTTCTCTATGGATGCAAATGAAAACTAGTTCCTAAGCAGCAACATACATTTTAAGAAGAAATTCCTTTAAATCCCAAAAGATGCATGGAGATGCTGATCGCATGTTTGCGGTAGATAAACCTCTGCAATTTTCTGTAGCTTCCAATAAGTCTCAAACATACCGCACTTAGAAAGTGGAATAATCTGCGTGTGTGTTGGAGGTTCAGCAATATAGAAAGTGTTACACTGTTTTCAAGTCTCTGCCAGTAATGGATTAAACCCAGTTTTTATACTTGAATCTGAGAATTAGATTTCTCTGTAAAACTTGGCACAGACATCTTATGATTTCTCAAAGCCATGTTTTAGTCTAGTCACGGCATTTCCAAATTCTGGCTCTGGTCAGATGTCAATAAAAGATTCTGGGACCTCAGGCTCCTCACAGACAAACTCCGTGAAGAAATCTGCACTACATTAGATACTGAGAAAGGAGCTTTTATTTCAAATATTTCTTTGAAAGCAATTTGTGCATGCTGGAGAGAGAAGCAATTCCAGGCTACTTAACATAAAAGGGGGCAGCCTGTGGATTTGATGTGAATCTGGGAGCCAGGAGAGCCAAACATTCTTGTTGTCTCTGGAAGGTGCACACGGGGTGGGCCCATGGTGTTGCTGTGAGGACTGTTTCACTGCAGGGTCTGCACAGACTGCGCACAGGAGACCATTTGGAGTAGAACATCCAAAGACTTTTGGTGGCTAGATGGTTTCAAGGATGGTTCTAGTGCGAATATGGATAATATGGAAGGCAGCTCTGCGGTGAAGGACCTGGGCGTTCTGGCAGGCAGCAAGGTGCCCATGGGCCAGCGGTGTGCCCGTGTGGCCAAGGGGCCAGTGGGACCCTGGGGGGCATCAGGAGGAGCGTGGCCAGCAGGTCGAGGGGGGGATCCTCCCCCTCTGCTCTGCCCTGGTGAGGCCCCATCTGGAGTGCTGGGTCCAGTGCTGGGATCCCCAGTTCCAGAGAGACTGGGAGCTACTGGGGAGGGGCCAACAGAGGCTACAGAGATGGTGAGGGGACTGGAGCATCTTCCTGATGAGGAAAGGCTGGGAGAGCTGGGCCTGTTCAGCCTGGAGAAGAGAAGGCTGAAGGGGGATCTTATCAATGTCTGCGAACATCTTAAGGGTGAGTGTCAGGAGGACGGGGCCAGGCTTTTTTCAGCGGTGCCCAGTGACAGGACAAGGGGCAACGGGCACAAACTGCAACATGAGAACTTCCATCTAAATGTAAGGAAAAACTTCCTTACCTTGAGGGTGACAGAGCCCAGGCAGAGGCTGCGCAGAGAGGCTGTGGGGTCTCCTTCTCTGGAGACATTCAAAACCCACCTGGACACGACTCTGTGCAACCGGCTCCAGGAGAGCCTGCTTTAGCAAGGGGTTGGGCTAGATGGTCTCCAGAGGTCCCTTCCAGCCCCAACCATTCTGTGATTTCATGACTCTGTGAAGACATTCCATATCTTCATCATCACCGATATGCTGGCTATCGGGCAGCCCTCCTGGGCATGCTATGAAGAGATATTAATTCTTTAATAACATGAAAAAAGCTGTTTAACTGCCCAAGGCCCAAGGAAATACCACAGGGAGCTAGGAGGAAATGTGGACCCTTGTAGCAGTGTACCTTGAGGTATCCCAGATGTATGGAGAAGAGAGGAATTCATACTCCTGGCTGCCTATGTAAGGGATTCAAGCACAATCCCTAGCAGTGCTGCCCATCCTTTTTTAAGATGTCAAGAGCAGTAAGAGTGCCTCAACATCATGACAAGACTCAGCTGGTAATGTGGCAGGTGTAGCCAAGAGGTGCAAAGGTGTGCGTAGGCTCTTGGTGAGCCATGCGTGGCTTCAGATCTTCACTGAGGTGGCCAAGCTGGCTATCCCAGATGAGCACAGGGAGCCAAGATATGGGCCAGTCCACATCACTAGGCACCGGGATACAAGCATCCCTCCCTGGAGTGTAGCAGAAAGACAGGCTAGTCGCAGTGGGGTGTGATGTCAGCTGGAATAGATATAGCTCGGGAGTCCAGACATCAGAAATTCTGGAATGCTGCCTCTGTCCCCCAAAGTAGGAGCTGCAAGTTGTCCACATCTCTGACAAGCTTGTGTAACATAGACACCCAGGCAACCATCCAACTACCAGCATTCAACAGCTCTCTCTGTCTCACCTGCTTTGCCTGTGCATCATGTTTTATTTTTATAACCACAATTTACAGTTTTACCCTACAGCACCCACAAAAGCACACAAACATGTAAGAAGAAATCACGTTTACTGCAGCAGTACTAACTTTGGTAAATGGAGACGACAACTGCCTTTCCTCCCCGTGGCTGTCCATCTCCTACAACGAAAGGAAAGACAGCCCTGCTAAAAGAGAAAGTCACCATGAACCAACACAAATAGCAGCATCACACACAAAGAACAGGCTCAATCAGCCGGGCAAGGGACTTGATGGGAGTGACATACCCACCGTGCTGCCAATTACAACGTAACCTGACTGCATTGTAATGGAAAATACACTTTTTTTTCTCCCCCCTTCCTTAGAGCTACTTTGGTAATAGGCAATTTCTCTTAATAACAGTGTGAAAGAAAATACTCTAGAGGAAGTGGTGTATAGCAATTGACTGTGTCCCCATCAGTCTGTCTCAGTTGTTTATAAGGTTAGCAAGAGGATTTGGTTGCGGTAAGTATCATTTAAAACAGCAACGTCGCATTCGTTTGAGGAGACAGGAGCACGATGCAGCCCCAACAAGAGAAGTAGGCAGAAAGAAATGCAGAAAATAAACTTGCTGGGGCCACCATAACTCTTGTGCATCATGCAATATTTCCTGAAAAAAATAAAAAGGTGGGGGGAGGTTTTTTTTATCTTCCTTTATATTTGCCCTCCCCAAGCCTTAATGCTACTGCATTGGCACCTAACGCAGAAATTCAGACAGCTGAATCTCACCCACAATTTTTGCATCTCCCTTTGCATCACCATGGTAGCACCTCCGAACCCAGTAGCACCCAGTAGGTCACTACTGTCTGCCTTGATCTGCTACTTTTCTGTTTTTTTCTATGTGCTGTTTTGCTCTGCGATGGGATCCTCAGGAAGATTCTGGCCTTTGAGAGTATTTTCACTATTTGACCTGCGTAATCAGAACCAGTTTTCAAACCCTATTTTTATTAACTTGGAAAAAAAAAAAAAAGAAAAGTTTCAGACAAAGCTGATGGTAAACAGATGCTCTTCAGCTAACAGTGCTTGGTTCTCTAGGTACTTGAACACAGGGATGGGTCTGAAAAGAACAAAACCTTCCCAGTACTTGTTTTAATGAGTAGGCTTTCTTGCATTTGATCATCTGTTTTCTCAGAGGAAAATGTTAAGAAGGCTTGTGATTAGCCAGAGGCAACGCAATACCCAATATAATACAGACGTGGGGGAGTGAACTGCTGATGCTCCACGCCAGACAGTCCCATTCCCCCTCCCTCCCTCCTGGTCCTCAACTACTGTTGCAGCTGCAGCCAGCCACTGGATGTACAACCTGGAATCATAAGATCAAAATAATTGAGAAACAATGACTCCTGTAGCTAAGCAAACCAAGGCAGCTTGCAGAGACTGTCAATCTCCGCACTTACAAGCCCCAATCTATTTTCACCACCGTAGGCTGCCAGGTTAATTAAATGGGACTTCTTGTGGTGTCAGGAAGCAAGTCAAGCAGCAAGTGTTTGTAGAAACAGGCTTTAAAGTGAACAGCGTATGAGAAAAGGAAATTTCCTGTGCACACTTTTTTTTGCACATTTCTTGGGAGATGTGTTATGCCTCAGCTGCTGCAGATGTACGCTCCCTTCCTAAGTGGTGTCCTAGTCAGCCCTGGTGCAGTAATGCCCCTGTTCCTCACTTCTAGGGATGCTGGGATGAATCCTTAGCTCAAAGTGTTTTGTCACTGCTGCTACCCCCTGACAAAAAGTCTGGTCCAGAGAGCTGCTGAACACCTTCAGCTTCCATCTTATTCAGGATAAGCCCTAAAAGTCTAGTCTTCACTTTTTTTTTTTTTTTTTTTTTTTTCCCCAGCCAGTGAGCTAACATTACTGTTTCCTCCTCTTTTATGACTCATAAAACTCACCCTCCTTTTAATGTGGAAGCAGCATCATCCTTCTCTGTGCCTGGCAAAAATGCATGATTACCACAATTAAGACAGCAGTATGACATCTGACCGCTTTATTTTTCACATTATGGTGAGAATGCTGCAGAGTTTTCCTACACTTGGTATCAGGAAAAGAAAAATGACCATTTTCAGCCGTTCCCATTTCCTCATCCAATATCTCCTCACCTTAGCTCCTCTACAAACTCAGAGCACTAAAGATCCAAAGCCACAGAAGTAGTTGTCTGTTATTCTTATTAATGACATCAATTTTGTTAACTGCTTGGTTCAGTGCAACTGTTAACAGTTATGTAGCTTGTGTCATCCCTCAATGATATTCCCCTCAAATTAAGGCATGTCCATCCTTTATTGAGTATTTTTCACACCAGGCTCCTGAGGTTAGAAATGAGTGAATGAATGCAAGGTTATATAGGATGTGATTTTCAAGTCACATCACTTGTTTGGTGTATTTAACCCGCAAAGTTATGTAAAAGGGCGGTGCATCACTAAAATTGCCCAGTAAGTTCTGAATGGTTACAGGGAAAAGGCACAGCAAGATTTACAGACTTGAGGTTAAGCTGCAAGAATGTCTGTTGAGGCGAGAGGTAAATCTGCTGGCTGAACTGAGCAGATCAGGTGTGAATGAGTCTAATCCACTTCTGTTCATCTTTAATACAGAGTAATTCTGGTGGAATTGCTGTTGCCTGGACAGACATCTTTACACTGCAGAGCTGAACCTTACTTAATAAATCATGATCCCTACAATATCCTTTAACAGTCACTTCTCAATAAAGTTAACCAGTTCTGAGGGCACGTCTTAAAGGGTCATCTTGATTCTTACAATGTTTAAGGTGGATTCCCTATACCCTCCCTTAACACCCATCTCTGACTTTCCTAGAATAACCTCTTTTCTATATTCTTAACTTTTAGGGTATTTGTCTGGATAGGAATATCCACTCTTCCCATTTACTGTGCAGAACCACTTTCTACTACTAAGAAGACAGTAAACAAAATCTATCCTTTCTTCTCGTATGAAAAATAAAGAATTTAATGGAAAATGATGGCTTCTCTATAGGTTTCTGAGAAGTCTAACTCAATTTAGAACACAAAAAGATCTAATTCGTTGTTGTGTTTTATGGGAGTTCAGAGTTATTCCTGTGGAACCCTTTGGCATAATTCCTGTTCACCCATTTTACACTTTCCATAAGAGCTGTAATACTGTATATGTGCAAGAAAGAAAACCTGACTGTTTCTAATGCTTTATTCCTTTCAAAATCAGTATAGAGGCTCAGCAAAAATGGCTATCAGACTCCAAATATCAATGGCCATTCTTTATGGTAATCTTTCCATTTCCTGCTATTACCAGTTCCAGGGTCAGCAGTTAAAAAAAAATAATTCTGAGCTATTGTAAAATCATCTGTCATTTTATTTTCTCCCCCAAGTCTCTTAAAGAGTGTCTGCAATGAATTACCTCCGTGTCTGAAATGAATTACTACTCCATCCCACACAAACACACCATCATTACCTGCCCCAAGCAAGGTCTGGAACTATATTGCTCTTGTATGTTAAACAATAGTCAAGCAATGGTGAGATGCAATTGATTATGTGAAACGTTAGAAAGCTTTAGTAAATCAGCTTCTCTGAAGTCATCTGGGCATTAGGTGTAGCTGGTTTTGGTTTAAAAGGTTATTACACTTTCTCCTTTTTTTTCTTTCTTTCTTTTTCTTGCTCTTTCTCTCTTTTCTGCTTTCTTTTCTTTCTTTCTTTCACTTTTGCTTTTATTTTCTTTTAATGTATTTTTTCTTTTACTCTTTTTCTTTTTTACTTTCTTTTCTTTCTTTCTTTCTTTCTTTTTCTTTTTTCTTTCTTTTCTTTCCTTCATTCCTTCCTTCCTTCTTTCTTTCTTTTCTTCCTTCCTTCTCTCTCTCTCCCTCTCTCCTTCTCTTTCCTCCCCTCCCTCCTTCCCTTCTTTTTTATTTTTTTATTTTTGAAAATTATCTTGATGACACAGCAGAAAGGAAATTTGCCAAATCTTTGAGAACCATGCCCTGTCCTTCCTGCGACCCAAAGATACCTACCAACTTACCAAGTCCAGACTCACACTGTAGACAGGAATAAACTCTGTCTTGAAGCCAAATCGGTGCCTCACTCCCATTGCTTTTACTGGAAACAGTTGCTTCATTCTTCAGATGCTTAGAAATGTTCATCTCATTTTCAGCCTCAAACTATTCATAACATTTTATGCTAATTTACTCCAGTGCCAAAAATCTCTTTTAGCTCAGCTGTTTTTCTCTCTTGCCAGTGTTTACCCGCATGAAATATTGCATATTCCCTGTCTGCCTTCGTTTTCTTATATTAGACAAAGCAAGTTAGCTTAGCAGGTAGTTCTCTTCCTTGGGTTTTTGTTTTGGTTTTTTGTTTGTTTGTTTCGGAGTGCCTTACTGTCATTTAATTTTATTTGTTTAGGAAGAAATTTACCTAAATCAGAATAAGCCACCTATCATGGCTTGTCATTCAAGTAATGCCACACTGGTGAAACTGCATTCTAGAGGTAGTGCTCCCCACTACATTTCAATTAAAATATCCCTAAACTACTAATTGCAATTATAATACCCCTTTACTATAACAACAGACAGCCTATTAAGTGTTAAAACAAAGAGCTTGGGAGGAAGACAAACCAGCACATCTCTTCAATTTTCAGCATGTAGCTGACTGAAGAAGGTTAGGTTCAGGTTTATGTCCCATTTCAAACTAACCTCCAGTCCAACCGGTTTCCCAGCACCATTATATAACCCATAAACAACATCCATACATTTCCATTCTTTTATCAAAAACCATGCACACTGCTGTTGGAGAAACAAGGTCCCACAGACGTCGTGTCTGTAACCCTTTACAGAGATCACAGTGGAAACGGGCTTAGTGTGGGATTTTCTTTTAATGCAGTGGTGCCCGGGCACTTTGTTTCCCACTGTTTCAACTGGTTTCATTTCTCTGCTCAGGTGTTGCTTCTATTTAAAGGTATCAAGTTAGCTGGAGAAGAAAAATATGCCGGAGCATAGTATAAATGAGAATAATCTCTGCTAGAGCTGCTGTATGAGGCACATAAATCATCCCAAGAAGAGGTGAAGGCTGAACTGTGCTGGTTTTACTTCCCCTCTGGTATCAGGCAAGAAATGCATGGAAATGGAAGAGGAAAGCATAGCAGGGCCATGTTTTGTACTGCAGCACCTTTCTGGATGACACAAATGAGAAAGTTGGTAGAGTTGCTGCATTGTGTCGGTATAACAGAGGTCAGGATCCAGAGCCGCAGCACTGTACCCATGATTGGGAAATAACAGATACACACAAAGGAATAATCAGGCAGTGCTGCGCCCTGCAGATCCTGTACTGGTTTCAGTGCGTATTTGGATCAAAGGGCAAAACCTGCTTTTGAAGTGGTGTGCTGGGAAATGCATTGGGCTAGAGATTTGGGTCTGATGTGCAGTGAGATGTCTAAGGCAGATTTCAAAAGTCTGTATGATGAACACTGCAGGCACGGGGTAAAACAAAAGATTTGTAGTGTGGTCCTCTTCTCTGTTCTGCAATGTTTCCACGTTCTAGGCACATTTCTAGTGCAACTCAAAAAAGAGCTTGCAGACTTGTTTCTGTCACCTCTTATTTGACCAGCTGAGAAGCAAACAGGTGGAGATGCTGGTCTGAATGCAGATCCAGAATTCTTATGAATGCTTCAGAATTTTTCATGGGCTTTATCCCATTGCACCTGCAAGGGAAACAAGTCATCACCATCTTCATATCTGAAGCATACTGTACAGCGAGATGAGGGGGCTTGCCAGGGTTTTGAACAAAAAGGGTGAAAATTCTCTGCTTTTGGGGCATTGTTTGAACAACAAATAGAAAGGACGACAGAAACATCCTAAGACAGCCACCTATCCAGCATCCAGCCACCGATCTGTTTTATGCAAAGGAGGCAATGGCACCAGCAGTGTTGAAAACACAAAATGCCTCTATTAAAACAGAGTTCTTTGCTGAGTTTAGCGGCTTTGCTGTGTGCATAAAGGAGCTGAGAGCTGGTGGAGGACAGAGTGAGGCTGGTCGTGCATGGTAGGAATGTACAGATCTTTTCAATCATTAGGCAGAAACAGTAATTATGCCTTAAGAACAAAAGCCTGAAACAAAGACTGAACGGTGCAGCGGTTGCGCAGGGTTATCATATTAAGTATCTTCACTGGTGTATTTCTAAGCCAGGGGAAAGCCGTTTATACAGCTGTGGCTGAGCCCTCACTTTATAACTGAACTTTAGATTTCATCAGTGATTTATCAGTGATAAATCAAGTATCTCCCAAAGAGTTCTGTTAAACCACTAAGCACTAGGAATTGCATCAGATCAGCAAACATGAACAAGAAGCAGAGTCTGTCCACAGAGCGGTGAATTACTTGGCAAGGGCTCAATCGCTTGGGGTGATTCCGGTGTTTTTAACAGCAGAAGAGCAGTGATGCTCTCTGCTTCCAGTCTGCATAACCCTGTGCGATGCTGAGCACCTTACTCTTCCTGATCAGCCCCCAACACTGCTTCAGTGCTCTTCACCCTGCTACAAAACCTGCCTTCATTATTTATTGTTTGCAAGAGAAAAACAGCTCTCTGTAAAATAGCCATTGGGGAGTGGGAATTTTTATGGTTGGCTGCAGATTTTTTTATGCTTTTTATCATCCCTATTTATTGTCACCTCTTCACACCACTCCAGAGTCTGTCTGTTTGTCTCTCTGTTTACTTTAGGTATATTAATCTTGCACCAAATAAACGTGCATTCACCAAGGAGCTAGCTGCAAACTGGTTTCCTTGGCTGGATTTTACGGTGATCTGGCTCCTATCCAAAATGTCCATCCTGGCCCATTTACAGCATTGTGTGGTTGGTGTTCAGATGCGCTGCAGGGCCCTTAATGCTGTTGGCCATGGCTTTCAGCAGCTCTCATCTCAATAATGCAGCAGCGCGGCAAGTCAAGAGGCCACCGACATGGTCTGTGCTGATCGTGAGGTTTTTTGAAGGACATGGGCACAGTCAAACCTCACTGAATCGGTGTAGTTTGACGAGTTACCACTGTGCAGCTGAGGCACCTTTATCTTAGCTCACTCTCTGCAAAAAATAGAGGAATTTAGCATAAGGAAAGAATTGCAAAGCAAGGTTTTCTATCTCACAATTAGGAGCGTGTCTCTAGATAGGAGCAGTTTACCAGTGAGGCAGGCACCACCAGTGCATTTCTGTCCCTCTCAGCATCACCCAATGTGCAATGCGCTTCTGCATCATACCACACTGTCCCCTCCAGACACACAGAACATGCACCCACCTTTTTGAGTTACAACAGATCAGCTGATGGCACGCTACTAGGCCTCCATAACTCAGCTGCATTTGACTGTGTGTTCTTTCCTAGAGAGAGTGCTACGGTCACTGTGGACTCATTCCCCATAGCAGTCATTTTTCTTTATGAATGGCATAAGTCACTAGGGCTACTGTCCCTCAAAGGGACTCTTGCCCTCATTCCCCTGTGCAAACTTCTGACGGATGCTAAGGAATGGAACAAGATGGTTAAGGAAGTCTTTGTGAAGGACAAAGGAGGGTCTGCACTCAGAAAAAAAAGCAAAATTTGGAAAAAAAGGAGTATCTCAGAGAATGTAACTGGAAAGCTGCTTTCATCCTCAGCAAATCACTTTCTCACTGAAGCAAAGGGCTGTGGTTACTTCGATGGCAGTTCTGTGGATATTGAGTTTGGGGCATCCTCGCTAAATCTACTTAGAGTACAGTAAGGTGATGGTACTTCAAATTGTTTTGTACAACAGCAGCATCCTCAGAATTGTCTGCTGTTTCTGCCTTAATCAATAAAGGCCATTAGAAGCTCACTTTTCTGCTAATACTACTTTGAATACATCTTGTTGGGAGGTATTTTTTATGACATTAAAAGACACAGTGCATTGATTTCTCCTGAGGGAGACAGCTTAGGGTTTTTCTCATCCCATCACATAACACAATTTCCTTGCTACGTTTCTAACTGCCGGGACTTAGTATTCACAGTCAATGAAACAACTTACTAAAGTTTTACATATTTTATAGAGAAATGAAAGCAATTACCTTTAAAATATTTATTTATATATTTATTTATATATATATGTATGTAAATACAGCTTGTATGAGGATGTTTAGCCATTATATATATATATAAATAGCAAATACCACCATTGCTCGATTGTTCTTTTTTACAGAAAATGGATCGGAAACATTCTTCTGAAAAGCATCCAACAGAGACTCCTGGAGAGAAGTTCTCTGATTGACCATATATTGTGTACAGTAAAGCATGGTACTTTTAAAACCTTTGTCCTTCTGTAGCAAGTTGGACAGCATTTCTGAGAGGATGAGTGCAGATCTCAGGACTAGAACAACCTTTGCCAACAAGTCTCTGAGATCTGGCATTAAGCTGGAAGGTTCTTAACTCTTGTCTTCCTGTTGTGGTGTTGACAAACTAGTCCATAAACCAATGATGTACTGTGCTCAGGCCATCCCTAACAGAATTTAAATCAAAATCATAGAATCACAGAGTGGTTGCAGTTGGAAGGGACTTCTGCAGATCATTTGGTCCAAGGCCCCTGCTGAAGCTGGCCCACCTAGAGCCAGTTGCCCAGGACCATGACCATCTGGCCTTCGAGTATCTCCAAGGATGGAGACTCCACAAACTCTCTGGGCAACCTGTTCCAGCACTTGGTCAACCTCCCAGTAAAAAAGTATTTCCTTTCTTAACAGCTTCCTTAGCCAATTGTCAGTCTTCTGAGCCTTGCAGTTCCTCACACATTTAAAAACAGCATCAGAGTTGAATTTTAATGCCAGAGGAGACCATAATAAAGGCATTAAGTTAAAGATTCTCAAGTCAGTTAGGGTAGGATCCATCTCAGGCAACTTTAGTCAGGCAGAACTGGGTCATTAGATCCAAGCTGGTCCTCTAGGCACTCCTGGTATTCAGCAGAAAGAGATCAGTATCTCTAGAGGGTGATATATACCACCAAACAAGTGCCTCAGGGAACAACTCCAAAAGTGCTACAGTACTTCTATTCTCTTATTACAGACAGTGCTGAGTACAGAGAGCTAAAATCAAGTGCACTGTCTGTCTCTCCCAACAGAGAGGTGCCCATTCTCTGACTGCTATTGGAAATGGAGCTGATGCCAGTCACAGAAAGGGAAGGTACTTACCTGAGTTTAGGAAACTGCAGGGCTGAACATTTTCTGCTTCCTTCTTTAAAACAAGAAACTGGGATCTCTGAATGGTGGATCTATGAACCTTACTCAGTTTGCTAGAATGGGAAATAGTGTTATAACTGTGTTATAAAAGATTACAAATAAGCCATATGTACATGATGGAACATATGGAAACATGCTTTTCCACTCTGCTAGTCTTTTCCAGTCTACTTTGAACTTAACAAAAAGGTGGATAAAGAAACAGTTGATTGTGTTTAATATGGACTTTGAAAAAAGTCTTCGACAGAAGATATGAAAGAATAGGGGTATGAATGTACACTGTTTAATATGCCCTTTACTGACTTGGAAAAGCAGAGATGAGGGAAGGAGCAACACTGGCAGATGGCACAAAAGCAGTGACAGGGCTAGAGGAGGCTAAGGAGGAAACCCAGAGCCATCTCCTAGTGCAAGAGAACAACTGACCATCATCTGGGGAAATGCAAATGGGAAAATCAGGGATGAAAATACACAGGTTGGAGGGTCGAGCATATTGTTACATTCTGGAGGATTTTAGTGGAGAATTGGTTGGCCACTATGAACAACAGTTCAGGGAAATCCTGCACTCAGTGCAGAACTGTGTTTATGAAAATAAATATATTGCTAGAATGTTAAAACTGGATTTTAAGAATAATACCACAAATGGCCTGATAGCACACCTTGCCATGGTGGCAGGTGCTTGGTAGGAATACAGTGACTGGTTCAAGGCGTTTTGAATCAGACCTTCAGAAATCAGATTTCAATGCCAAACTCATTACAGTTTTTAAATAAAATAGAACAGAATAAACCAGATCTAAATAAATAACTCTTTTTATGTTTAAAGAAATAGAAGGATTTCAAGGTAGAAATCTCCCACAGCACAAAAAATGTTAGGAAGAATGCAAAGCAGAGAGGGCAACAGAAAATAGCAGGAACAGTTAGTTTAGAGAAAAGGTTCATAAAAAGGTGTTTCATGGAAGTATATTACATCTGAGTACTACAGAGAAGGTAAATTGGCAGCCTTATTTACTCCCACTCATAAAATCAAAACAAGAACCATCCAGTGCAACTGAAGGGCAGTAAGTTTAGAAGTGATAAAAGGCATACTTCTAAAGAGAATTTAACCTGTAAAAATCAGAGCAACATGATATCATTAAGCTAAAACCTATCAGTTTCAAATCAGATTTGAAAAAGGAACAGGCATTTATATGAATAGTAAATATAACCAGGGTCAGGTTAGACAGGAGCTAAGAGAAATCCTTCAGATTTTAAGCAAAAAACCCTATATTTTCTGCCAGAGGTTAGGATGAGCTTTCCTCTATGGGAAGGTTGTTCCATAATTGGTCATGAAAGGTTTCTTACATTTTCCTGTGATGTACCAAAACATACGGTATTAGTCACTGTCAGAGAAATAATACTGGATTATATGGACCATTGATCTGACCCACCGTGGCAATTTCGTATGGTCCTGTGAGCAAAATCCAATAGATTTGCAAGGAGACCTTACAGAGTAACAGCTTCAGTTTGAATTTTTCTTACCACTACAGAGGCCATAGAAAAAGCAACTAAATTTCTGGCAACGACATATCTCTGCAGGCAGGCGTAGTAGCAGTGCAGGTATCTAATGCTTTTATGCCATTTGCTAAGGATTATATGGCAGTAATCTTTCCCATTAACACTTTGTCTCGTTCTGTGTTGAAGATCCCATAATCTTCTCCCTCCCTCCACCCTCTCAAAATGTAGCAAAACAAAACATAAATACTGGGTGCATGGACCAAAACTTAATAACTGAGATTAACTACCAAAGTACAGACCTACTTCCTATTAATCTCTCATAACTTTTCAAATCAGCCTATCCTCCCAGAAGCTAAATTACAACAACTGTGCTTTTTTTCTTTTCTTTTCTTCTTTTCTTTTTTCTTTTCTTTTCTTTTTTCTTTCATTTTTCTTTTTGCTTTTCTTTTTTTCTTTTCTTTCATTTTTCTTTTTGCTTTTTTTCTTTTCTTTTCTTTTTTTTCTCTTCTCTTCTCTTTCTCTTCTCTTCTCTTCTCTTCTCTTCTCTTCTCTTCTCTTCTCTTCTCCTCTTCTCTTCTCTTCTCTTCTCTTCTCTTCTCTTCTCTTCTCTTCTCTTCTCTTCTCTTCTCTTCTCTTCTC
>JAVJGI010000014.1:4724421-4745333 GCA_035590275.1 Ibycter americanus | reverse complement strand
TTCTGGGGCAGGCAGTGTTCTGCTCTGTTTCAGACTTAAGTTCTCCTACAGGTTGTGTAAATCAGCACGTATAATATAGCCACATTGGCCACAAGCTGAAATTTCAAAAAAATTTTCTTTACATACTCCTGTACTTCCTTCTTCCTCTCCTTTCCTGATTCCATAAGGATGACTTGGATCAATTTCCTGTTCTTGCCAGATCTCACTTTTTTTTCTACATACCTTTACTACTAAAAATCATGTCCTGGGGGAAAGGATCTGCACTCTGCATTCAGCTGGTGAAACAGCTAGTTTTGTTTAGCAGATTTTTGTTTGGTGTGAATCCCTCCATTATATGTAACTGTTTCAAACACCATGGAAAGAAAATGTTTCCCTTCCAGAAGAGAATATTTGTTCGGCCTTGCAGATAGTTTAATGCATGCTGGTGTTCAAAACCTATTAAAAAGAAAACATAAGAGAGGGAAGGGGAGGGGAGGGAAGGGGAAACAAACAAAAAACCAAACTAAACAACCCTTCTTGTTATTTAAATCCCTGTTCATGCTTTGCAGTTTAATACTCCCTTTACAAGAGATTGACTCAGGACCCTAAATCAAACTGATTGTACAAGGCACATATTAAAATCAACATTTGGGTCACAGAAGTCTGTGTCCAGTTTGAAACACAGGACAGAGCACTGAAGCAAAATAATCATGGTACACCCTGTAGGTCTTTTCCATTCCTAATGCCTCTGATGCTGTGAACCATCAACTAAGTATTCATGTTTGGGCTGTTCATATAGTTGTTGCTCTTTCGAACCTTTCCTCTTTGCTCCAGGGATCAACAACATTGTCCAACTCACTGATCTTAAAGCACTTTTTGTGCTTCAGGACTTGGCTTATGCTGAAGTTCACATATTCACCAAGCCAACAGAGCAGTTTCCCTGACACATGCTTTTTAACCATTTCTCTAGATGACCCCACTCCTTCAATGGACCACCACCACATACTTTGATAGGTTTGGCTGAAGACTAAAACATCATGTTCTGTGACATAATTGAATTGGAAAGCCCTGAGTGCTGGGAATAAATTGGTTTGAGATACATGAACTGGTCCTTTCATATTTGGAGACTTGATCTAAGCTGGATGCATTAGGTGCATATATTCATGTCCCTGTGAGCTGTTTGGTTTTCTGTTTCATCATGACCCCCAAAAAACCCTGAAAGCCTGTATGAGAAAATTCAGAAGTGACCATTCTCTTCAAGCAAGTGGGAAGCTTGCTTCACTTCATATTTATACTCAGAAAGCCAAATAATTGCTTCAGAAGGCAATTGTTAAAGAGGAGTAAAGTTGTGCCTACACCTGGTCAAGCAGTTAACTTTCCAGCACCCTTTACCCACCTCCGTTCCAGTGTTTACTAGGAATCTGTACTCACTGAACCAGAACTATTTAAACATTTTCCTGCAAACATCCCATTCCCACATTTAACCCTAACAGCAGACCTCACTTGTTCTGCAAATAAACACAGGTCTCAGTTCTCTAAGGGAACCTTTACACCTAATGTAATCATTTACCATGTGGACATTTGACTCAGGTTTGAATATGCTGGATGTTGGGAGAGAAGCAGGATGATCTTTCTCTGTGCTGGCAACCGGTGCTGAGCTGACAACTCTGAAAACTGAATATTTGCATTAATTCACAAAACAGGACAGGGTATGATGAGATAGTGACAGACCAGAGACCATCTTAGTCTTCTGAGTCCCCATGGAGAGGTGATAATTTCTGGTCATCCTCCCTAGTCACAGGCTTTCAGATGGGGATCTGGAGGGAGTTCGGGTCCTACTGGGCTGTTATCTCTCCCTTCATGCTCCGTAAGTATTTGGTTGTCCCAATCACCCAACCAAACCTCCCAGTCACCACAAGGACATAGCATGGGCACCCAGCCCCCACTCCCAAAAATGGCCCTGGGAATGTGGGTGTCCTGCCCTGCATATCTCACATTATGTCCTTCCAGAAAGATTAGCTGCCATATTATTTTGATAAATGAGGCAAAGCAGGGTGATGGCATGGGCTTTTTCGAGTTCAGATGTGGCTAGAAAGGAGAAAGATAAACTTGTAGCTCTTATGGATTAACTTCTGGTTTCTAAGAATAACATAGATAAGGCAGTCTCAATTAGACAGAACTTAAAATCACATATAACAAATCTGAGACGGAAGAGATTGCTGTATCTGAAAGAGAAGTCGCCACTGTTCTTTAGATAAGCTCCCAGATTTTCAGATGAGAAAAAATAAATATTGCAAAAAAGGGGTTTCCCTACTTAACCTTCCCAGCAAGACTCACCAGGCCCCTGTTCTTTGCCTTGTTCACTTACCCAAATTGCCTACCCAAATTGCCTACCACCAAATAAACAAGGCAGCTCAAACACAGGGATGGTTTCACCACAAATCATTCTGCTTATTTTCCTACGTCTTTTTTAAAAAACTAAGTTAACAGGTTGCCCTTCTCCACACATTTGGGACAGTTTCAGAAAGGTCTCTCCTCTCTTTTTTAACAAAAGGAAAGGTCCAAGCCAAAAACATGCAAGTAAGACAATCACACAAACAGGCAGAGATGTCTCACCCAAAATTGTCTGCACAAAATCTGCACGAAAACGATGTCTGTTTCTTATCTGTCATGGTAGTCGTTTATTTTTATGAATGCTAGCATTCACTCCCAAAAATAAAGCAGGGCGGCATTTCATCATGACTGTTTCCTCAGAGGTATTTCCTACAAGGTGTTGGATTCACTTTCTATATGATCAACAGCTATCGCTATGTAATTACCAGTGAGCAGGTACCAGTTCTGAAGGTCACACTGACAGCATACATGTCCCTAGCACAGCTGCTTCTGTTTAACGTTCCTAATAAAGGGAGAGAGACATTTGATTTTGATCAAGGTTTTAAGAAACACCATATCTACAGAGGCCGGACATTTTCTTTCTCACTTCATCAGAAAACTTTTCAAGATGGAAAGGCAGGACTGAGCAGTTTATCACAGAGATGACCTGGCTTTGGCAAGTCTTGGATAGGTCACAGGCTTCCTACTGCTGCTGCAGGAAAGTTTTTTATCCTCAAATACAGCAGAAGTTTGTTAGTGCACATCTTCTGCGTTATATTTTGGGTATGCTGTGGGTTCTTTTGAGTCTTTTTGTAGTTCTTACTGCAAGTTTCAGACAGAAGTGTATTTGTTTGTGGAGGGATGGTTCATTTCTTCCCCTTCTTTTTTCTTTTCTTTTCTTTTTTTTTTTTTTTAACTGAAACTGCTTCTTTATAAAGGTCACTCAAGTCCAGAGAAAAAGAGGATTAATTACTAACAGCCATAATTTAGAGACAAATTACCCTCCTGATATTTTGGCCATCTAGGATACACCATGTAAAAGCCATCTATCTGAGAGAACGACACGGCTGATTGTAACCTACAGTCATGTTGAGCACTGGTATGCTTCATCTCCCCTGAAGAATGATGTGGGGTTTAATATATTAATAAGAAAGGGTATAAAAATACTACTACACTTCTATGCAACCTTTCTCAGCCAAAGAAGCCAGGTGGTTTTTTTTCTGTTAATCAGACTGGGCAAGAAGTTATTCTACAGGCGTGCACATTGATTTCAGTGGGGTGGTTCACAGAATAAATGTACATCTGCATGAATACAGCTAACAGGATCTGGGACATAGTGATTTCCAACCCCCTCTTTCCCTGGGTCTCATTAAATAGTGCCTTATGCTATTAGTAATTCAATTAAAATCAATAAGATTGGTCCATGTGGAAAATGACCCCAGGTAATCAGCTCTGTCGAGGCATGATACACATTTTGCACATGGCAAGCAAAGCTGGGATGCTCGCGCTTGTCAGTGGTGGACCTCAAACTGAGAATTTCAGAAGTCCCTCTGCCTCTCCCTCCCAAATCCTATCCAGCAAAGTACGTAGGCACAGCTTGAAGGATCTGAATCTCAGCCTGGCTTGTACTCCTCTAGAGACCTGAAAAGTCTGAGGGCTTATATGCATCACACAGCAGTGCAGCAGGGTTTTATGATGGCCCTAGTCTATGCTGGTGAGTCTCTTCAGCCCCTGGCAATCCTCAAGAGCCAAGGATTGCTTTTTGTCTTCGCGACACACCATGGGAAGGTGGCTGTGAGGCAGCATTCCATTGGTATCCACGTGGCTTTTTCATTTCCAGAGCTGAATGGTCTGAAGCCAGCTCTGTGCGACTCCATCTCCTGAGTGTCTCACAGTTTCTAAGCCTACTCCATCAATCTTACCTTGTAGCTACACATTTCTGTCGTGCTGCTTATAAATACATATTTATTGCCTACAGCAAACTATTCTACCTACAAGTCTTTTTCATACAGGCGAGGATTTTCGTACCACTGTTACCAGGTAGTATCTTTTTTCAAAGGTCAATCATAAATGCATTCGTTCCACTTGATTATTCATAGTGGCTTCTGTGTAATTTCTGGCAAGTCCAGAACCTGGGATGATCTTAGAGGCTCACTGTGCTATTGCCAAGTTGCGGTCTTTTAAGGAAGGACAAAAATGGCTGTTGAGAGAGTTCACAGGAGCCTCATATAAAAAGGCAAAATAATGGGAGAAAGTTGTCAGACAGGAAGAGTCTGGGTATACAAAATACCTGGCTTAGGCATTAATCAATGCGGTGTTGTCTTTAACACTTTCCATGCTCTTTCATTTGGGAATAATGTACAATTCTGCTTGACATTGCAATACAGTTAATTAGCATCCATAGGCTTATAAGTAGGATTTTACAGAGCAGACGATAAGCTGGTATTATTAGTGTTCATTTTACTCTAGTTCTAGCCCCTTTTGAAATGAAGGCAGGTTTTATTAAAACGGACCTTTCAGAAAACACACTTATTCATTACAGATTCCCACCAAGGTGTGAGGGGTAGATTGGTTTCATTTTCTTTCTTTTCAGTCTCCATGCCACTTGTTCTAATACTACTAAAGTTTCTTAAGCAAATGGGATGATCAAGTGGATAGAGCCCTGTGGTGGGAATCAAGGGATGTGGTGTGCTCTTACCTGATCCACTGGAAGATTTTGGCCTGGTAACTTTACTGCCCATCCATTTTCTCCTCTGAGAAGCAAACTTGCTTCTGTCAAACAGTTTGTCAGATAAAATGTGATGTGTAAACACTAAGCATTGTTCTGCTGGGACAGCTCTGGAAATTGAGTTTGGAATTTGACTTTTTTCCAGTGACTCCTAAGGCCTTGGTGAACAGGTGGCAGAATAAGATCCTGGTAGTCAGAAAATGTTGCTAATCATTTGTAGAGATTTGCATAACGCAACAGGGATTTGCAAAAAAAAATCATGCTCAAGGGCATGTGCTTATCACCTGCCAGGAATCTGAAGGGAGTAATTCCTGTCTGTACAGCAATGTGCAATTTGCTAGATGGATCATTTCTGTATGAATTTTAGGACTGGCTGTGGTGAAAGAGACTACTGAATTAATGAACAAATGAGATTGGGAAAATGTAATGGTTTGCAAAGTACTGCTCCAAGAACTGTAATGCCAGTTTCATCAGCGATGGGTACAGAAATCACTCTTCTAGTCCAGTTTTCCATTACATGGTTTAACAGCCACCTTGTACTATTGGGAAGGATAAAACGGGAAGTGTAAAGAAGACACACACTGATCCATCTCTTGGCTGACTCCACAGCACGACAGCAGCAGCAAGGAAGAAAAGAGGAATGGAATACATCATAAAACCTTTCCTGTTCTTCCAGCTGGCCTTTGCCCACAGCAAAAGCAGACCTTGAATTATTTTTATTTTTAAAAAATCGGCAATAATTTTTAGAATGGCTAGCCATGTGGGTTTGAAATTATTTTAAATATACCTATTTCTTGAGGAACCACAGAAGTTAATGACTTAAAGAGTTGTTTTCACAGTTAGGGAAAATCCATGGCCACTTGAGCTTTAAACTAGTATTAGCGTATAATCAAACACAATTGCTTTCTCTAAATAAATGTTGCCCCTTCCTTTTTCCAACCAGCATTAACAAAAGAAGCAGATATGCCTGTTGCTGTGGAGATTTTGAGCCACAGACCAATCTCAATTCTTCTACCTGACTTAGCTCACAAGTTACAGCAGCTGAAGCTTTTTTCCCCATAACACATTTTCTGAACATACATATGTTTTACTGAGTAAACCAGATGGAAAATCATTTGCACATGCTATAATTTCCCATCCTGTGAGTCCAATGAACAAGTTCATCAGCATTATTTCATCAATTCCCTTTCTGTACATCGTATTTTGCGGTGCCATACAAGACTCTCACACCTTTTTGTCTCTTCCCCTTATCATGTAACCTTTCTCTAGCATCTCCTGGGGGTCTTCCCTGCTCTGTTTGCAGCAGATGTAACTTCTAGTGCCACTGTGCTCTTTGTGTTCTCAGCCTTCAGCTCCCCATTTGTTCAAAGTAGTCCAAACAGCCTTTGCTTCTGTTGCCTACGTTTACATGCTCACGTGGATGGCATCAGTGACACAGTACAACAAAGGCTGAAAATTAAATCTCTGTACAAAGTATAGATATTTCCATAAATGGACACATTCAGATTGCTGACCTTCTCTTTTTATCTGTGCTGTTTGAGACCTGTGGTTGATTTTCTTATATTTAAAATAATAGGGTTATTTCATGTCATTCACATCAGGTTTTCATATCCTTTTATTACTGGATGTGAGTACTCCCCACCAAAACTGGGAGGACGTAGAGAAATCTGTTTGGTGCGTTACTACCTGAAAAGCTTTAAATGATTATAACTGTTACCAGCACATTTATATAACCTATATTGTAGTAGAAAACTATTTCTCAAAATGAGCCAGCAAGCATCTGTATGCCATTTGAGACCTTGAAATATCAGCCTAGTGGCATATTTTTGTAGGTGTGATAATCTGAGCAGTTAGTCACGAAAACACTTATAGGCACAGGTAGTATCTTTTATTAGAAGTGATATACTCGGAAAATGTAGACAAGCTTTCTTCAAATCTGAAATGGAAACGGCAGACTTCACAGCTAAGTGCAAGTTTAGAGAAATTGCTTAGAGTTTATAACAGAGGTTGTATGAGTGTATGTATGTTTGCAGGGTAAATGGCATGGAATAATGGCTACCAGAACCCTTGTGTGTGTGTGTGTGTGTGTGAGGACTTTTAATGTTCACACCATGACCACTTTAATTATGAAGTAGCTCTATTGCTCCCAGATTCAAGAGCCTCTGCTTTCATTGACTGGAAGGCCAGAATACTCAAATAGTGCCAGGTGCTGGTTTAGCTACCTTCGGGGACACACATAATAAATCACAAGCATATAGCAAAAAGGAAATGTCATGCCTTTTCACATTTATGTTTGCATCAGCTTCAGAATAAAAGAAAATGAAAAGAAAAAAAAAGGAAAAAGAAAAAAGAAAAAAAAAAAAAAAAAGAAAAGAAAAACGATAAACCAGAAGACGGCACAGTTATTGTGGAACAGCAGACAGATCCAACCAGAACTGCCTTTGAAATAGATAAGGAACACCTTCAGGAACCTTCAGGTGCAAAACAGTTTGTCAACAGCGCCTTTACCTGTCCATCGCTAGAATCCCAAACGTAAATGAGTTTTACTGTAGCTTCTGTATACACTGAGCCTATGACAGGCAGCAATGAGCTTTTGTTTTTCTTAAAGCATCTCCAAATGTGTGTTGTTTTCCCATGGGCTGTGGTGGGTTAGTTTATGCCCAAAGGCACAGGGAGAGACAGCAGCTTTTTTCAGCCAGTAACACTAAAAATGCAACTCGTTCTTTCTGTACAAAGTCTGTATGCAGGTGACTTGACCATTTAAGATACATTTGGAAATAACCCACATTTATGATTATGCATGTTAGCAATTTCAAGCATTGGCTCTTAAGCATCATTTTGTTTGTTTGATTGATTATACAAGCAGACACACAGCAAAATCCACTTACTATCTTCACCATAAGCTCTGGGTTCTCTGCACCTGTGAAAAAATCAAGCTCCAACATAATATAAAACTCCTGATCTGCTTGCTGTCAGGGCCTTAACACTCGACAATTTCAGCATCTCAGTTTAAGTAAGAAAAGGTGAATTTTGGTTCTTCGCTGTAAAGACTGGGGTCTGCAAATTGTGACTTTTATGCATTGTCCATCACAGATAACTTAGGAGTCTAAGAAACCTGATGAAATTTCAGATATTTGGTCCCAAAGAGATTGGGAGATATTCACCCTATATGGAAAAGCCATCTAAATTTTGCTTTTCATACTTTGCATGTGAAAGTGGAAGTGGAAGGAGGCAGGTGGCCCTGGAGATAAGCAGAGGAAGTTCTACTCAACCTACCACACAGAATTCCTTCCCACCCGATGGCACAGAAAGCTTGGGTGTCTCCTATGTGTTTTCCTACAAGAATATTCTAAAACTTCCAGTGAAACTAATAGGAAGCCTTTGAGTGTCAGTCTTTCTAGCCATCTTCTGAAGATGGGTGTGTGATGACAACACCCATCCCTTCTGAAATAATCTAGGAAGTGGGGCTTTTCCCAAAAAAGTGGGAAACCATGATTCTAGGCTTCATTCAGTTTGGGTGGGATTTGCTACTTTTAGGCTTTTTGAGGATTTTAGAAGGCTCTTCATCTCAGTGTACACTCCAGCAAGGTTGGGTAAGAGCCAGGTTTCTCTCTGATAATACTCTTTTCAGTGTTAAGAAATCAGAGAACCAGCAGGTTAAGTAGCAAGACACTTAATGAGCACAGAAACCTACACAACTGGGTAGCGCCTAGAAGTGATCAAGTTTGCTGACCATCCGGGACTTCAGGAATCTTCCCAGCATCATTTACATTCATTTTGCCATCTCCTGTGATTTTTAACACTTTATGAACAAAAGACAACTGATGATACATAGAGCCAAAAAGTCATACATTTTTAAAAGTCTTTTCCACTTCTAGGCTTTTCAGGGTTTTTTTTTGTTGTTGTTGTTGTGTTGTGGTGGGTTTTTTTAAATGAAAAGCATCACTTAAAAAACTGTCCAGGAGGGGGAAAAAAAAAAAAAAAAAGAAGCCTCTTCTCTGTGCATACGGGTGCTGCACAGTCAAAATTTAGAAGAGTATGGGGAAAACATAGCTTATATGAATGTATGCAGAGATAGCCAAAAGGTACAAATTAGGGCAAAACTGAAGCAAGAGTTGCTCATTAAAGCATGGTAGAGCCACTGTAATGTCTGCAGAATTGCCTCAAGGTCTGTTTAGTAAGATCTTCTCCACTCCAGACATTTGGCCGACACACATGTGGACTGTGTAGCAATCTGATGAAAGGCAGCTGCGTCTGCAGGGTGCTTGCAGACCAGGGTCTTTAGTTCGAAAAGAATCGTAAGCAAGAAAGTAGCTGTATAAACTATTGAACAGTGTACAGAAGGTCAAGCCTGTCAAAGAGGTCAAGCAGGTAATCATCAAAATAGAGATAAAGGAAACCACTATGTTACTTAGTCCATTCACCAGCCTACTGAAGCATGTTCAGTGCAGTTTAACATAAACATAAGAGAGTGGGGCTTGTTAGACCTCTAAAACTCTGGAATAGGCTGCCCAGCCTAACTTATCAGGAATTTAAAATTGGACTTGTTATAGAAAGGACTTCTATGCCTTAGTGAATAACTACCTCAGAGATGGACAAGATAACCAATGAGGGCTGTTTGTTACCCAAATCATAAGGACTCTCTGCTCCAGTTAGCATTTTATCATGATCAAAACCATTACATTTAAAAAAGCAGGGAATATTTCAGAGCTAGTATGTGAAACTACCTGGTACATGTTAGTTATAAGGCAAACACCTTAGACTGAGAAAATAATTACCTATGAGTTGGAATACACATAGCACATACTATTTCAGCAGTCAGGAAAAAATAAGCGCTGTTAGTCATCTTACTTTTTTGCATAAGATCTTATCAATGTATACAAATATCTTAAGGGTGAGTGTCAAGAGGATGGGGCCAGGCTCTGCTCAGTTGTGCCCAGTGACAGGATAAGGTACAACAGGCACAAACTGTAACATGGGAACTTCCATTTGAATATGAGGAAAAACTTCTTCACTGTAAGGGTGCTGCAGCCCTGGGACAGGCTGCCTAGAGAGGCTGTGGCATCTCCTTCTCTGGAAACATTCAAATCCTGCCTGGACATGACTCTGTGCAACCTCCTCCAGGAGAACCTGCTTTAGCAGGGGTTGGACTAGATGGTCTCCAGAGGTCCCTTCCAGCCCCAACCATTCTGTGATTCTGTGATAACCTTGATTATTATGTAGTACCAGAAAGAGAATTCTCCTTGTACCGTAAGGGTGTAATTAACTGCTTTACAGGAGCACTGCATGGTTGGAATTATTCAGTGATGGGGAAAAGATGGTAAATCAGGTGGACCAGTAGTTTGTTGTGTTCTGGCAAAACCTGTAGCATATTTTTACGTGGGTTCAGGTGTCATACTTCCAAGCACTGAATTATTTTCTAATACTGCCCTCATTTTTTCTTGAAGATAACAGATTTCTTTAACTATCCCTCAGAAAAAAAGACATGCTATGGGAATGAGAGAGAGAGATTGATAAGTGAATGGGACCATGGTTATACTTTTCTCTTGATCTAGCTCTACTGCTTATAGCTCATGCTGCTGTGAATCCTTCTCTGAACTACTGAGATTTTAATTTTTTTTACAAATAATTGTCATGTGCCTTCTATCTGTTTTGAATTATCATTACCATCCCTCTATCCAGACAATCTCTCTTATTTGGGACCTTTCTTTTTATAGTGACTTGAAAAATCTCACATTTTTCATGGAGCAGGGAACTGAACAAAAGTCAAGGTAAAGATTTTTTTCTTAGAGGGCAGAAGTCAGTAAAGTAATGATTAAGGTATTTAAATCACAGCTTTAAAGATCTTAATCAGGCTTTGGAGAAAAAACCCAGTAATATCAATGATATCTCTGAAATTTTCTGAAGTCTTGCTATTGCATTTGCAAGTTGGTTTGCTGTCTGCTGAAAGACATACAATCAGTTTGGAGGGAAAATAATTGTTCCCATTTTGGGACTGGAAATGCCATTCAATAATCTGAAACTTTGGCTCTACTGATTTCCTTTTTTCTTGCGGGTGACTGTTGCTCTTTACTTGCTAACGTTATTCTAAGCCTGAAACAAATGTAAAGTAAATCACAGATTTCGGTCCAACACCAGTTTTTTCTAGCATATTGTCATATTCCTGCATTACCGTCTTGGGCAATAACACTGACTGGCAGCCTTTCCCGGGAGAGAAGAGCATCCCCTATAGCAGCATAGCTCTATTTTGGCTCTTTGCCTTAGCAAAAATTCAGGAAGCTTTCTGGGAAAACAAAGCTGAAGTACAGGTTTATAAGGGGAAACTGTGGATTAAAGCAATGAGGGCTGCACATCATCTTTGCAGCTTTTTCAGTAAGCGTGCGGTCTTCACTTCGACCTCCCTGGAAACATAGTACTTCTCCTGCCTTCATATTATAGCAAAGGGACACTCTCAGCCTCTCACTGCCTACAGGACATTGTGAACAGCTCCCCTCCACAATAATTACAGCTACCCAAGCACAAACAACTTCCCTACTCTTACAGGTTGTATTGCAATAAGACCTAATGGCCAACCACAGGATCAAAGTCCTGCTGTTATGCTAGCTTCACATGCATACAAGGAGAAGCAGCCCGTGTCTTGAAAAGCCTGCAGAATAAATAGACAAAAATGATCGAAACTATTGGAAGACACAGGATAAGTCTGATTTTTTAATGAGCTGTGCTAGGCACAGGGTACGTGCAAGATACAAATGCATTCCTCAGGGGGCATGAGGTGGATGCTAAATGAGAGTCCGATGCATAAGGATCAGACCAGACAGGTCTGAGTTCTTCCCCAGGTTACAAAGCAGGTCTCTCTCAGGGTCAAAGGGAAAGGAATTACAACCACCATCAACCTGCGTGCAGAGAGAGGGACTTACGGGTCCTGCAGGCTGGCACATCTGCAGCATGGCACTGTGCAGACGTGCTAGTGTGGGGTGCAGCCCCTTTAGCTTGTGCCTAGAGCACATTAACTCAGGCTCAACATCATTCCAGTGTAGTCATCCTGCTTCCCATTCTGCAGGAGCCTCGTGTTTTCTACTGTTTTCAAGTCCAGAGGCCCAGGGCTACCACACAGAAAGAAACTGCTATGGAAAATAATCTTTCTTCTTAATCAGATACCTTTAGAAGCCCATCAAAGAAAAGTCTTCTAGCTCTTTTCTCAGCTGAAAAAAAGAGATATTCTGAACCAAGACTCTTAGATGCTGAAGGGATGCTGTTTGCTTTGTTTGAAATCATGCACTGGAAAAAAGGTCTTCCAAAATTAAGGGAGATTGGCCATAATATGAGAAATAACAGTCACTGGAAAATTAATTCCATACAATTTTAGGGATGCAAGCATCCAACCCTAATGGGGATAAAAAGTGTGACCAGGAGGAAATTGTCCCAGTAAGTGTAAGAGGCTAGAAAAGTAAGTTCATTAGCTTTATGCAGTGCAGAAATCCAAAGCCAACAGTAATTTTAATGAAAGTAGGAACAGATACAGTCTCTTTATTCAGGCAACATTCCTCTCACCCCAAATTTCCTCCCCAGAGAGCTTATGGATAGACAGGTTGGATTCTTACTGCAGTATAACTCTGATACCCCTTTGTCATGTTCCAGAGATCCGCAGGCGTATGTTTTCCTTGGACTGTTACTTGCTCAGGCAGACTATGTTTCTTCCCAAGAGAAGCATAAAATATCATTGCTTCAAAGTTCTCCTTCCTTGCAACTTTTATCTCCAACTGCCTATGTGTTTAGTCTCCACTTCCATTGCTACTAGACAGCACCTCTGTCTACGAGCTTGGCAGGGAAGTGTTAAGTCTGCACATATGATGGGGCCTTAGGTATTGCAGAGCTAACCGAAATATCACTGCCAAAAAAGTGTTGGTGAGATTGCCTTATCTTCAGGTGGGTTCTAGACATTAAGCCCAAAGTTCATGCCACTTTCACTACGCACCTCAATTAGGATCCCCCAAGGCTCCCTGTATAATTGATGAAGAGAAATAAGACACTCCAATTCAGACTGGAGACAGAATTAAGTGGCCTCTGGAAGATAAGGCTGTACTTCCCCTGACTGCAGGGAAACCTTATAGTGACTATACTGCACAATGTCACATTACTCTTTCATTTCCACAAACAAATCCTGGATTTCTCTTAACAACTGCAACCCTCATTCCTTTCAGGTGATGCTCATTTGTGATTATCTAGTTAACAGGGGAAATATATATTTTATTCCTTATAGTTTGCCTCACCAGGTATGTATTACATACTTACAATGTATGTAAACCCCATCCCCACTGGCCAGGAAGGTCACAGAGTGTATCACTGATCATGAGCTGAACTTGTGGATTTTTTGGTGCTTTGGCTATCGGATGAACTAATTTTGCTCCCTGGTACATGGGTTCTAATGTCACACAATTCTGGTTGGTTTGTAGTGTTCCATAGTTTTGTCTCCTCTGGCATTACTTCAGAAGTTAATTTTAGAAAATTAGTGCCAACCACCCTGAAAGATATTTGTGTAAATTTTATTTGCTGGGGCACGTGAAAAAGCCTTGCAATGGCCTGTGTATAATAACTCTTCCCTGCTAGGGTAACAGAGATATGAAAAGGTGCTTTGCCTTGACCAAGCATATCAGGAGAAGTTTTGCAAGGCTAGTGTAAACCTTTTTGTTAGCGTTAAGCTTAGAGAAAGCAATTTCTACAGAGCCTACAGTCTGGTGTTCAAATACAGGAAAACGGATCTTTTAGGAGATTTGCATGTAATCATTTGCAGAGAACTTCATGTTTTATATCAGGTGTTTTGGATCAGATAGAGCATTAGCGTCAGATCGAGAGAGGCCACTTCACGGGCAGCTCATCAGCCTTCCTACTGATTACATTATTCTTTTACACGTTGGGTTTGAGTAAAGCTGCACAAGCTTTTGTAATGCTGATCCATAATTAGGGGCTTGCATTTTCCTTAAAACTTTAGATGATGTGAATTACTTGCGTAAATATTTCACAAGGAATGATATAAATATTCTGTGGTGATTAGGTTTATTTATACTGTCTCTATCAGAAGAAAGTCTTTCTTTCTTGATCCTTACTTCTTTGATTTTGAAAGAGATACAAGCAATCTCTCATATACTTGGAAATTACATTACCTGCTTGTGCTTTTGAATAACAGCACAATCTCTGCCTTGGAGACCGATGTTTCAGAAAATCGTGTAGCTAACTTATACAATCTGCTTCTACTGTTGTGCCTACAAATGAGCAAGCTGAGTATCCGGCTCAGGCAATTGCCCGTGTAATTTTCTGAAAATCTGCCGTATTATTTTCTTGCGTTGGCAAAAAATTATAAGTGCGGCTGTGCCGCTCCAGAGCACCCCAAGCCCCGGAGGAACTGCATTTCAGAAGGGAACAATTTCCTCCCTGCTCCTCTCCATCTTGCTCCACAGATAATTGTTTTCTGCTGTTTTGGGTCAGGTTAGTAACCTCAGGAGCTGGGGGAAAGGAGATCTGAGGTCTGGGTTATTTCTTGTCCCTTTCTACCTTCTGCTTCATTTGGGGAATAATTGCATAAGGCCCAAACGCATGGTCCATGAGCTCTGCTGGGACAGAGGAAGGTAACAGCATACAGTTGTGGTGCTCTTACACATGCCAGCATCACATCACCCCTCACAGAGCTGCCACCATTCCAGACATTTTCCACCCAAAGGGAGGTCTGCCCATGGTCTGCCCTGTACGAACAAGAATGTTCCTGAGTTCCTGCTGATGGTGACTTTGTGACTTCCTTGATAGGAAATACACCATCCTAGCAAATGGATAAAGAAAATCATTGTGTATCTTCACAGCACAGGGGAGGGAAAAAGCACAGTTTGGAAGAGTAACACAAATCACCTGCAAGGCAGGTGAAGTTCATGTAACATGTGTTCTGCATACTCCACTTCAGTCCAAGTGAATTTATTCATTTCTTCTTAACCTTGCATGGCCCTTTTTTCCCAATATGCCAGTCTTCATACAGGGCATGTGATTACTTCTCATTTTTGAGGCCAAACTACTCATTTCTTAATTTTGGTGACATGGCAGCTGCCCAGGTTTTTCTTGTTAAGATGATATTAATTTGTCCCTTTTATTTCATTTATTTTCCCCTCTGGCTCTGTAGCTATAAATCAAATACAGAAAATTAAATTAAATAAAATAAACATAAGTGCAGGTGGAAATTCAGGAAATATAAATAACTAAGAGTAGTTTTCCAAGACTGCTTTTTTAATCAATTCTAAACACAAGATATATATTCCCTGTTGAACTAAGAATGTTGTGACCACCTATTGTTAAAGAACCGCAATAAATCTGAATATGATTCACTGACATGTTTTGCCAGACAGCTAGTTGAGCTTGCTCTTTTTTCCAGAGGTGTTTTATACTGTCCACAGGAAAGGCACGATATGCTGCCGTGAAAAAGGCATGAATGCTGTTTGTCCCTTAGGAAAATTCCTTCTTTTTTCGTCTCTGAGGGAGCAAGGCTCCTGCATGCTGAAACAGTCTTTTACCATGTGATAATCAGGGCTCGCCTTGAAATAGTACGCTCCCCTTCACCTTGAAAAGCAAAGTGCCGGATACTCTTCCACTCCCCTCCTCAACCCAATAGGATCGCTGATGCCCTGAGATACCAGTGGAGCAAATCACTGCCTATTATATTCTGCGGGGAACCGAACACTGCCAGGCAGGCATTGCCCTTCCCACCTTGTCCTGTCTGTCAACAATCCATCTCAGAGGGGCTGCTTGGGATGTCCTGGTACCCACTCAAATATAGCTTTTTCACGTAAGAAGATCTCAACCCTGCAGTACTGCTTCATGCTTGTGGGGTTTTAATCAATCAGATATGTTGTGGGATGAAGTTGCCTGAGTTTTAGATTTATTTATTAATTAATTTCTTCTATCAGAGAGAGGTAGCTAAGCATTTCTGTTGCATAAGCAGGTGATGGTTTTCTCCAGTGCAAGACTAGCTACAGTTTCAATATAGATCAATAAGATTTAGTTTCAATGTCAATAAAAATCACTCAAAACCACTGTGCAAAGTGAGGGGAAGACAGAAAAAGAAGTGCATCTGTTTCCACTCTTCTTCTTTTGACAGGATAATGCACCCACCCAACACACTATAGAATACACTCTGCTATCATTTACACAGCCTCCCTGTGAGCCCACAACACATACCAGTGCCCTACATTTTAAAGGCTAGAGCTGTACTCTGATGTCTTTTGTTTGTAATGGTGCTTACCATTACTGGTGCACCAGTACCACCATTTGAAACTTCCATACTTTAAGGTTGTACAAAGGCTAAGCGTTTTCAGTGGTATGACTTAATGGGAAAGTTCTTAGGTGAGAACTACTGTAGTTGCTGTACCGAGGAGGTAATTGTGCTGACAGTACTTCTGCCCACGCCCTGTCCTTCCTTTATGGTGGGAATTCTGATAATTTAAAATACTTTGAGTGTGGAAAAGAGCCTTTCAGACTATTTCAGTGACTAGAGATACAGTATGCAGATACAGGAAGCAACAGAATGTTGAATCAAATTATTTCACTTCTCTGTGCCTCAGTTTCCTTAAATGTCAGAAATGTAAGTCTGCTCCCCAGTCAATCTAATTTTGTCAACCAACCTGATAACAGATCTCGATAGATCTGATAACAGGATTTCAAAGCTTACCTACTCAATGCTTCTAAAGCTCTTAAAGATTCTTGGTTGAAGTTTGACAGAAGAAAGTACTATGAGAAAAAAGCTGTATTAATTATTATTTTTATTGATTTCATATAATACCATTCTGGGTATATTGAACACTGTTAAATCCTGTTGCCTTGTGGTATCACTTCTGTGAAAAGTCAGCATTTGTATATCCACTCTTCTCCACTTCTTCTGGGACAAATTATAAACATATGAGTATAATCCACTGAATATAGTCTATGAAACAATTTACTGTCCTTCATTTAAAAGTACCTCCTTGAGTATTCTGTATTCTTGGCAGCCTTTCTATTCACACTAGCATGAATACACCCGTTTTAAATCAGCTCTTGATCTCTGAAGGCCAAATCCTGCAAGAGACAGAGTAATTCTAGAAACACACACTATTCTGAAATATTACAGCCAAATGTGTAGCATAAACTGAAGGCATGTTTATTGTTTGTCTTACTTTCCCCTAACTATTTAGAGTCTGCTCTGGTTGTCTTTCCCCTAAATTTAAAGCTGTTGCCTGAATTTTGCAGAGTTCTTTCATTAAGTTGGGGAACAGATTCTTCGTGTTAACCTGTTTCCAAAGTTTGTGTTTCCTAAGTGCTTTCATAAATCTACCAGAGACTGTAACATATCTACCCGAATTTTAAAATCTTAATCTGAAATACCGGTACATAGATAAAATAGAAGTTTATGTTCTGTTTTCCTCTGAATATGTGCAAGTAACGTATCACTCATACAGAGACATTCAACTTATATTATTCCTGCCTCAAGTCCAAAGAACATAATTTTGACTGTTCACTGCAAGCGGATATACAAGATTGTTACAAATGGATGCCAAAGGGCCCATACTTGGAATCCGTTTTGTTTTTCTTTGAGTTAGCTTCCAAATTGCAAGAGTGTGCATAATGAATGTGTTATCTAGTCCTTCTGTTTTGTATTTTTGAAGGAGAAACAGCACATACTGCAGAGTGACTTGGCCTACTTGTTCAGGTTCCATAGCAACCCAGTATTGCTGCGAATTCATTTTGCACTAATCAATTAGAAATTTTCCTCTGGCAGCTGGAATGAAAGTTTACAGGCCGAATCCTGCTTGTTTTACTTGGACCTGCAGTTGCAGTAAATTCAATGAGATACTTGTCTGAGAAGGATATGAACTTGTATCTTTCATTTTTCTCTTGGTTTACTTTTTGTGAAAAGGTCAGATTTAATTTTGGGGTTTCTGTCCAAGCAGAGAAGAGGAGGCAATCTCTTAAAGGATCCACAACTTAAGACACCCTTGTTTTACAAATAGAGTGGCTGATATGTTAAGAAGAAAGGTATCGCTTTGCTCCCCATGCATTTTAATTGGATGTTGTCAGCACAGATGACCAGTGCACACCTTCCGTCCAGCAGCTTGTCAAATCTCCTGTTGCATCCACCCCGATAACGTGTGCCAGAAAGGAAATTTTCCAGGGAACATGGTGGTATGTGCCAGTGCCCTTCACAGCGGCGCAGCCCTCAGTAATGTGGTTAGTACGCACAATTCCTAGGGAACCTTCCCTTGTAAAGGTCAGCTCATGCACTGCTGGAAGTGTGTGTAACAACGGGAACTTCTCATGTGCACTCTGCAACAGTGCAGTTGATTAAAATCCAAAGGTTCCATAACAAAGGTTTCGGGTTTTTTCATAATTTCTCTTTCATCCTTGCCAAAACTGCAATACTGGGAGGTGGGGAAAGCTCATACCAAAAACCCCAACCTGCAACCATGTGGAAATGGCAGAAGGTTTCTGATGTGGGCTAACAAAAGCACTGACATTTTGGTTTTAGGGTCATGATTCCAAATTCAGCTCATTCTGCTCCTGGTCTTTATGTTCAGACTACAGACTACATGTACAGGTATGCCAAGCTTTCTGTCTGACCAAGACACAGGGAGAGCATTGCAGGTCTGTAATTTACCACACAAATTTTTGTCAGGGGTAGTCACACCATTAACCTCCTTTGTAAGCATTTTTACTGGTCTTTGGGTAAATGAGTCAGAGATGTGAAATAATTTTTTAAATCACCTAGTTTGTCCCTCTTAATGGCTGGAAGAATGTGTCGTCCAGTTACAAAGTACTTTGAAAAACTGTATGGGTCTATAGGAAGACATAGGTTTAACATCTTCTTTCTATTTCACTGATCATCATGCCAGAATTCAGGCTCTGACCATACCATCCTGTTTTGTTACAAATGCACAGCAAATCAAAGTCATGATTTAAACTTTATTACATGTCAGGGCTCATCAAGTCTCCATTGCGGCAAAGAGGATGACACAGAGTAGACTTTGCTCCTTCAAGTGCACACCAGAGTTAGAGCTGAATCTCTTATTTGCGTGTCAGGGTCTGTGACAGGGAAAGCTGTGCTCATCCACTTGCACATGCTCCCTTTTTTGCTGTCTCTCTCCAGCTCCTACCAGTAGTTAACACAATGGGAAGGTTACAGCCTCGGCACCGTAAAAAGGATCAGGGAGTGTGAAGTGGACTGCAGATTCCTTAAAAGCTGCATTCCTAAAGGAGGAAGTTCTTTGTTTGGAGGGTTGTCAGAAAGAACGAGACCAGGACAACTCCACTGCTGACCGTAACAAAACGCACAGGGCTCACTACTTCTGCACTCAGTCTGCACGGTGCCCAGACTGCAGTTCATGCAAGAAAGCGCAGGGTCTCCATCAAGACTGGCTTGTCCTTTGGGTGACCACAGTCACTTGAGTGTCTCTGAGCACAGGTACAGTCCTATATTCTCCCCAGTTCCCAGGCTTTGCCTCCAACACCACAATTTCTGCTCTGATTATAATTAGCAATTTATAAGATCTGCATATGCCAGGGAGGTGACAGCCAAGGGCTTGTCATAAGAGAAACTGATGACCAAGGTGGAAAGAAACTTAGCAGAACCAGCTTTGGGGGATTTAAATGTTAAACCCACTTTATTGTTTTGGATTTGTGTCCTTTTCTAAAGTGTTCATATTGTGTTTCATAAGAAATATTGTACAGCTATGTTGTATGCTATGTTATGTTCAAAATGTATTTTTTAAGTTTGCTAGTTTTCTCGTGCTGACTGTTATTCTTTTATTTTGATGGATTTTGCATGATAACATTTCAGTATTTGGGAAAATATGGGAGATTAATCATTATGACTTCCAGATCAAATGTATCAAGGGGAAAAGCTCATGTTTAAATGCATTGTCCTGTATTTTAACCTATTATATGTCTGTGTTCATATTCCCCCTGTTTTAATTGATGTACTGCACATATCTGACCTCCACGTTTGCCCAAGAGTTTTTTCACCAGTTTGGGGGTTCTGATTTCCCAGTTTTGTTTAAAAACCTGATTGGAATAAGACCCTGATAACCATTATTTACAGTATGCTTTTTGAATTGGATCTACTTAACCTTCATGTACCTGATCCAATTTCCTTGCAGCCAGTAGCTCTCCCTCGATCAGACACAGCATTATGTAAAATATTATCTAAGAACCTAATTTGCTGCATTTCTCATGATTTAATCAATGAAATGACACTGCACAGAGCTGTGCTTCTGCCCTGTATCAGCACGTTGGTTCGCTGACATTCTTCAACACCACATAGCGATGCCTGGCTCCCTCCTCCACCTTCTGCCTGCCTGAGGGAGGTTTCAGGCTATTTGCCTTATAAACTCGATAAGGGAATGGCTAAACCCAATCTCCAAAAGGACTTTACCCTTTTCACATGAAATCAGAAATAATTTACCTCACAACTTGTCAGGCAAAAGTCTTCCCTTTAGCACAACGCTGCCTGGCATCGAAGCTCGTCCTCACTGACAGCAAGTGCCCGCTCTGTGGCATGAAGTGTCTCTCGAACCAGGGGCTCCCTCCAAAACCAAAATCACAAAACAACAAACCCCATGGACACGAGTTTGAAGGGAGGGTCACCGCCCGAGGGACAGCGGCGGCCCCCTCCGAGCCGGCGGGCAGATATGTGCAGTCGGCCGCCCCTCAGGCAGGGCTGCCCCGTTGGGGTAGTCGTCGAGGGGGGCAGCTTTCCCTCGTTCCCCGGCTCAACTTTTTTGTCTCTCTGTCTGTGTTTTGTCGGTTTTATTTGTTTACTTTATTTCTT
>JAVJGI010000014.1:4703432-4723713 GCA_035590275.1 Ibycter americanus | reverse complement strand
GGGGTGGATTTTGGTTTTGTTTGGCTTTTTGTTTTTTTTTTTTTTAAACTCCTGACTGAATAACTCACCAAAGAAACGCCCTTTCTCTGTGAGGGTGGCCAGGTGCAGCCAGGGGGGCTGGCAGGAGAAGGCTGAGGGGAGGGCGGCCAGGTGGGTCCCGCTGCCGCAGGCCCGCAGCAGCTGAGAGCAGCCCGGAGCTCCCGCTGCTGACAGAAACCTGTCACCAAAGGGGTGTACAGATGGAAAAGGCAATGCTGAAAACTTGGAGTTTCCTTGTGAGTTGCGACAGTGGCATCAGCACCCTATGCTCATCCTCAGAGGCCAGAGGAGGTTGTCTGTGTCCATGTCTCCCTCAGAGGTGCTGAGAGATACAGGGTAAGTATTTGAGGCAGCAGCACAACCTGGTGCTTCTGGGATGCTCTAAGACTCCCCGATGGGGAGCTGAGGGTGCTTAGCACCACTGGATGGACCGCGTTGCTTAAACAATTTCAAGAAGAGGAACGAGATTCACAGCTCTCTGCTGCAAAGACAATGAGTCATAAACAGAGAGGTAACGCTCATTGGCAAAGAAATGTGAAATTTCATCAAGGGTAGTGTAACCTGACGAAGTGCAGATTACAGCAGTGGAATAGCAGTGGCCACTCAGGCCGCTGCCATCCGGCTTGAGTGATAATTGCTCACAGGTCTGATTTATGATGAAGGAGAAGGAATTCAAAGATATCTTGAAAGAGAGAAAGAAAGGTGAGAGAGAGGTTTACTGCAGCTGGCAACAGCTTAACGGCATTTATGTTAAGCTTCTAAGAAGGTTTCTTAGTGTGCTGTTATCTCCAAGTAAGGAGAGAAAGTTTGACATTTAATTTGTGTCTCCCTCCACGACCACCCCACCCCACCCCCACACCCCCATCCTCCTGTTTCCCTCTTCTTTTCTTTTGTTGGATTTGTTATGGTAAAAACTAACTTTTCCTTCAGGGTTTTTCAAAGGAGAAGGTTATCTCCTCTGAATTGTCATCCTAAGGAGAGTAGGGAGAAATACAGTGTCATATTCATTCAGGAAGCTGCTTAAAATTCATATCCTCCATTCAGCATCCCCCCTCCCCTCCCACCCTGTAACACACACACACATCTGACTCCTTGCAGTCACAGTACATTGAAATTTGAAATCATGTAGATTACCCTCTTGCTGGAAGTAAAGACAAACTCACACTCTACCTCATGTTTTCAATATTGTAATGTGCGTATTTTATCTTTGTTCATTTAGGGAATATATATGTACACATACACGCACACTCTCAGGTAAAAAGAGGGAAGAAAGAGAAAGCAAGTGAGATTAAAGACCTTAATCTCTTCTTTTACTAATTAGCTGAACAACAGAAAAAGCATTGTTCAGAGTCCACAGTGGCTTGACGACATTATTGTATTATTGATGTGCTGGTGAGTTAGACTTTAGGCCTTTCAGCTGCCTGCTTATTTATGCTCTTTTTTCTCAGTGCTTTTTGCATTGGCTTGTAGACATACTACATTCCCTGAGGCCTTCTTTGTGTGTAGGATTCAGCAGGTTGGTAATAAATATGTCCCACACAAAGACAGGGCGGCTGGGGTCTCATTTGCGTGCTTATTCTAGTTGTTCAGTAATCAGAAGTGCAGGTAGTGCCAGCACACTGGTGACCTGTTAGGATCAGCTCAGCATCACACTGCTATCAGGAGGAAAACAAAGGTGACTTATTATGCCACCTATCAACCCATAATCTGAGAGTCCACATGAATAAGAAGCACAGACTATACAAGCCCATCATGTCTAAAACCCAGAGACTCTTCTGACCTCTGTAAATGGATTTAATTGCTTTAGTTCCTTAATGTTCTGTTTCTATGAGGCTTAGTCAGCTTAAACTTTAAATGACAAAGGCAGGTCTTTATGTTCCTTAAATAGTGAAAATTAGTAAAAGCTTATTTTGGTTAGGACTAAGTTTAATACAGTTAGAGCACTCATTCTCAGAGAATAGTAGCTGTCTCAACAGCAGGACAGCCTGAGAATGCTTTCCAAAGGATTTGTGTTGCACTTTTTAATTGATTGTGGCTAGGTTTTCCTTCCACAGCTGTGTAAACTCAGCCTTAGAGAAGTCCATCCAAAGTAAGTAACACCCAGGGAGCAGCACCGCTGTTACAAATCCCCATGTAAATTGGAAATGTAATGCACATGGAACTCCAGAAACATGCTACTTTTTGAAGATATAGTAGGCTATTCTTTATCTAAGTTCCTTTCATTCCAGAAAGGTAATAATGCCCATAATATTATTTCTACGCTTCCAGGAAAATGTCCAACTAAACTTTAAAATGAAGGCTGGAGCAAACTAATAAGTATATAAATATGCAGGTGTCTTAGGGCTTTTAGTTTTGTATTGGATGTATTACAAGCCATTGTTTGGGTTTTCTTCTTATAAGTTAGAAGTAATTTAGAACATTAAAAGTTCCCTATTTTTGTTGTACCTATACTATCAGCAGGCACTTAATTTTAAGGAAAAATAACTTTTCAGACTTGGACATTTTTGCTTTTGTTTTTATATGTGTCAACTCCAGGAGTCTTTTTATTTTACCAAAAATTACCCAAAGTAACTAGGATGTGAATGTCTCCATGTCATAGACTCATAGAATGGTTTGAGTTGGAAGGGACCTTCAAAGATCATCTAGTCCAACTTGCCTGCCGTGGGCAAGGACATCTTCTACTAGACCAGGTTGCTCAAAGTCCTGTCAAACCTGGCCTTGAACAGTTCCAGGCATAGGGACCCACAACTTCTTTAAGCAACCTGTTGCATGTCTCACCACTCTCATAGTAAATAATGTCTCCCTGATATGAAACCTAAGTCTATCCTTTTTCAGTTTAATACTGTTACCCCTTGCTCTATCACTACAGGCCCTAGTAAAAAGTGTCTCTCCATCTTCCTTAAAAGCCCCCTTTAAGTATTGAAAAGCTGCACAGAGCCTTCCCTTCTCCAGGCTAAACAACCCAACTTTCTCAAATATCTCAAGGTGTTTCCTTTCAGGAGCTTGGAAATTTCCTGGTTTGAGTATTTCAGCACTAGGCTGCCTTGGGTATCTTGGTGGATATTCAGAAACACTAATGAGTTCTTCAGGTTTCTCATCAGTCAGTGTATGTATATACTGGTGTGTGGGTGTGTATGTATATGACTGATGAGAAGCCAGAACTGTCTGAAGGCATTCAACTTTTAATCTGATTGTTTTAAGAAACTAAGAAATGCTGTGTTGGATCAGAACATTGGTCCATGTAGTCTCTGGCAGTGGTATGAGAGGAGAAGCAAAAGCCAGTGGGGTTGTAGGGAGGATGCTGACTGGCTGGGAAAGGTTGAGCGCTAGCCAAGGAGAGGGACATAGAGGCTGGTGATTGGCTTGGCCACAGCAGCTCTCTTCCATTTGAATCAGTAAATAGCAGGCAAAATAAATTAAAAAAAAAAATAATCGAGTGTCTCTGGAGAATGGTTTTTAGGAAGAGCACATCAGCCAGACTGTTGCTGTCCATTTCCCTCAGCATCCACAGCTGTGGCACTGGGGACGTTAGCAGGTACATCTCTGCTTAGCACAGCTACGAGGTAGGGAAATGGCTGTTAGCCCCATGGGGAGCTAGTGTGCAGAGTGACAAAGAACAGATTTTGAAAAATACATGAAATCCGTGGAAAGCTGGCATCTAAATTCCTTTCAGAACACCGACCATGTTGCCTCGTAGTCAAAGCCAAACTGTGTGTCTTCTTCCAGCTGTTTCATCAGTGAGCAGGCACTCAATGTGAAGTGTGCTTTTGCCATTTTGTGGGGTCTTGTGTGTTTCTCTAAGTTGCTCCTATCAGGCAGACAGGAAGGGTGGATGTAGACGTTTGAAACAACCCCTGCAGATGGCAGCCACAAAATCCAAAATCACCTCTTGTTTTGGGCATTTTAATATTCCCAAACATGATTTTGGAGACCAGGGCATGGGTTTTATTTAATTCTAGCAGAGGTAAGGAGATGCTAGAAAGTTGTAAAAATATCTAAAACTGACTCTCCAGTCCTAGAAATTACTTTACTTAGGTGACACTGGAGGTAACATCTACTGAAGTCTCCGTAGGAAGGCACTAATACAGTTTGGAGTCTTAACCACTTCTGAATATATGTGCCCCAGTTTCTTTCGTTTCTCCCTCAAATATATCCCTATTCCAACAACTGTTTTTGTTCCCCACTGATTAACCAGTCCTGTTCCTTTTTTACCACTAAAGGCATTTATTCACAAAAAAGCAGCAGTGGAGGGTCGTGCTGCCAGTCACCCACAGTGACATTGCTGATGGAGAGAGCAAGAGAGACAGGAGGTAGGCATGATTCACAGTATTATTAGACTTTGAATTCCAAGAGGACTGTTCAGTGTTGTGTGAAGCACGGACAATGCAGCCCACACCTCAGGCAAAGATTGTGGTGTCAGTGGATGGGAGGAGGGAAACCCATGTTGAGTACATACCTAAATATTCCAGGGTTAGATCCCAGGAGACAAGTGTGACTTCCATAGGATCCTTGATTTCAGTGCAAAATAGGCCAAATCAAGATCGGTTTGACCCCAGAAGCTGAAAAAAAACCCCACAACATGCTGCTTCTACTTAGTGGTATCTGCATGAATGAGCCATTTAGGCAAAACAATCTGGTTGGGGAGTTAACGCAGATTTGTGTACTGCATTTGCCACTTTTTCTTTGTTTAAAGTGCTGGACGTTTTGAAGCAGTAAGTTCCCTTAACATCTTCCTTCTTGTTTCTAACTAAATTGGACCAATCTAAACCTCGTGATTTGTAACCTAAAGGATGTGTCCTATTTTCTGTTTAGGATTTTTTTTTTTCTTTAATGATCAGCCTTGAGCTGTTGAAGACAGACACCGTTTGTAATTTACCTCCCTTTCCTATCCTTCAGAAAAAGTGTTCCACCTTTTTATTACATGATTTATGAAGGTAAATCCTTCACAAAAAGGCTGATGAGGACTACTAAAGCCTTGCCTGTGTTTTGTCCGATAGTTTAATTTGATCTAAATTGTGCATTTCTGGCACTTTACACTGAGTAATTGACCAGATCATCTGCCACTACTGCTGCTGTGGCTGGATTTCTTCTGGACCTAAAGTAAGTCATCTTCCAGAAACAGAGGGCATTTTCTGCTGCAAGTTTTTAATCTACCTATGTGTGTGCTAGGTGTTTATTTCTTTAGTATCCTTGATGTGTTTGGTGCTGCACAGTCTGTCACACAGACACTGCTGTTTCAGACTCATTCTGCAGCCCAGTGTGACCAGCTGAAAAGCTGAACTTAGCATCAGCCTGCTTTGCATCAGGCATCACTCCTCTGATCTTCAGGTCCGATTGCAGACAGATGAGTTGTCCTGTAGGAGTCCTGCTTAAGCACAGGCTTAGGTGTTTACAACACTGGGATGGAAGAGACAGTCACAGAGAAATCAAACTGCAGGAGGGAGCCCAAAAGACATGGAATATTAAAGTGTTTCAAAGAAAGAATGAGACTTTTTGCCAGGGCCTGTGGTGACAGGACAAGAGGCAACAGTTTTACACTGGGAGAGGGTAGGTTTAGATTGGACATAAGGAGGACATTTTTTACAGTGGGGGTGATGAGGCACTGAAACAGCTTGCCCAGAGAAGAAGTGGATGCCCCATTCCTGGAAGTGTTCAAGGTTGGGTTGGACGAGGCTTTGAGCAACCTGGTCTAGTTGAAAATGTCCCTGCTTATCGCAGGGAGGGTTGGACTAGATGATCTTTAAAGGTCCCTTCCAATCCAAACCATTCTGTGATTCTATGTAAGCCTTCTAAGAAGTGGAGAATTTTCGGGTATCTGACTGAAGAGAGCAAAAGAGCCTTTTATAATGCAATCTTAATAATTGATATTTTGCTCATCTAATAATTAATAATAAATCCCAATTAATTCTATCTTATTTTATGTAAGGCGCTTTTTTGTTCTTTTTTTTTCTTTTCAAAAAGGCTGTGGACTGAGGGTCTATTCTCTTGCTGTGTTTTGTCCTTCCATAATGCTTTCTGTTGCTTCTTTCTTTACTACTTGATTAAGCATGTTAAGAATAACTATTAATCTCTGCATCGTTTACCAGAAATTTGCAGAGTCCATTAGTAGTCAGTTACCATTACTCATAATGGTAATTCATAATTACAGAAGGGAAGCTGAGGAATACGAAAATACAGCCAATCATTTTCCAGGTGCCTTTTAAAAAATATTCTTTGGATTATTGTGCTCCCTATTAAAACTTTTTAAACACCACCACGTACCCCCACAACATTTAAGAAGTTCAGGATGAAACATCTTAAGGAGAGGAAACGTTTAGAAGACATTTAGTTTAGCGATAGTATTAAAACAATCTTTAATAAATGAACATTTTTTTTAGAAGTCTGTGGCGATGAATGAAAAAAATACGGTGGCAGGAGAGGTGCTTGGAAAAAAAGTCTTTTGAAAACCAGTTTTACATAATTTTTCACTGAATTTATCCTCTAATTTGGGAACATGTTCAGAGTTCAGCCAGAGAACCTATGACCCAAATTCCTCCCTTTTAATTTTAGTGAGAAAACTAAACAAGAGACTTATAAGCTTTCAATTTATTTAGAGGCATTTCAGGCCATCAGAGTGTGAATCATCCTGAGGAGATTCCTCCTTTTCCACTTACTGTGGAAAGAGCTGTGGCTGACTGTGGGTCCATAGGAGCCTGAGAAGTCAGTTAGGAGCTTTGATCTGGTCATTTTGGCTTGATTTTCACAGTTGTTGTCATCTGCTTGAACTCACTAGAACCATCCAAAAATTCACTGGCATATTTGAAAATTTGTCCTCAAGTCATTCCTCCAACTTTTTATCTGTTGTAAAGATGACAACTTTTCATCTTGGTTGACAAAGGTTCATGTTTTGAATTCCCAAGCATCAGCCATTGCCTCTTAGACCCTGAAGATCAAGTAAGAAGTTGTAAACTGGCAGTTGTGAGGAGGATCAGATCATGAATTATTCCTGCTCCTATTCACTTAGTGCTGGAGCTGTCCTGTTGAGTTTTTGTTCCTCCTGTTTCACCCTTCCTACCAGGGGAAAATTCAGAAAGATTTCAGTGTGCAAGCTGCAGACCTTTCGGAGGACGTGAAGCTCTGGAAATGCCCGCTCACCTTTCTGACACTTAAGCTCTTGCCTCATGAATTCACTTTGCATCCTGAGAGTATTTGTTTAACCTGGCAGTTGTTTGGCTTCAGAATGAGCCAAAGGTGAGAAGCAAATCATTTGCTATAGGACTAGATTCTTATCGCCAGTATTGGTGGGAGGCATTTGGATTAGATTCCTAGCATAACGAGGGTCAAATCCTGACCCAGCTAAAATCCTTTTAGCTCAAACAGGGTAACGTTTGGTCAGGAGTGGATAATATGAATACACAGCAAGTCAGGGTTGGGGGTTTTTTTTTGGTGCTTTTTTTTTTTAATAAAGAATAAATACCCCAAAGAGAACAAAGCAAAGTTATGATTGTCACATTCTGTGAAGGGCAGCAATGAAATGAGTCACCTTTCCAGGCCAGTGGGGAACACACTGAATCAGTTAAAGCAGATTTATAGCTTTTTAGCTGTGATAAAACCGTATCAGTGTGTATATGAATTTACATAGGAGTAGGGTTTTTTTTCTTCCTTTTAATGCAAGCCACATTGGAAAGTGTGCACAAAGGAGCCCCACTCTGAGGAAAGACAACTGGAACAAATTATATGCATTCAGACTTGTTAAACTGAATTGGCAGCAGAAATATTCCTGGTAACCTGAGCATTACAGCAGCATTGGTATAGTTAAGGTTATGTCAGCATTTCCATTAGAAACCCCTACTTTCAGAGGTTTATATCTTAAGTAAAAATTCACTCTGGGTTGAAACTTGACAAGCTGTGCAAGGTTTCATCCGAGATGGATTTTTTTTTTACCTTTTTCTTTACAAAATTGGGGAGAAAAATCAGTTTAAAGAGCCCAGCTACAAGAGCACAAACAAAAATAGCAGCATTCTGGCTTTGATCCTTTTCAATGTTAAAAAAAATATGTTTCTTTCTTTATAGTGTAACTACCAAATGTGCAACAAAATCTTTCTCTGAAGAAGGAATTAATCATTACACTATTAAAGGAAATGAAACATTAATTTATGGCCCATTAGATGCTTTTTCACTGCAGGACTGCCAGTGTTTTGGTCTACCTCAGGTTATACTGGGAGATTTGTGACTAGCATGAAACAAAGTCCCCAAAGGAGCAGATTCTGTGTGGAAAAAAGTGCTTCTGGGCAGCTTTAGGAGAACAAAACATTGAAGACAGAGCTGTCCAGAGATTGGAGCAAGTACTAGGAATTCAGTCTTCTGGTTTCTGCCACAGGCTTCTCAGCTAAAAAACTTAGCCGTGGTTTTCTCCACTGTAAATGGAAGATAGAGCTGTTGGTTTCAGTATCCTTCCAAACTATTTCTTCATCTGTGTGATATTACTGGAGGTAGCTGTGGTTTACACTATGGTGAACGAGTAGACAAAAAGGGACCTGTGGCTCCATACTTGCAGACATCAGGTTTCAGACAGTAAGCTTTTTTTTCTTTCCCTAAATCTTTTCAGATTTTTGGGTGCACAGCATTGAACTTGTTATTTCTGGGTACGTATCATCTCTGAGCTGATGCCTGTATGGCTGAGGATCTGTGTGTGCCTTCAATTCCTGCAGTGTTGTGTGTCTTCTACACTTTCAAAAGTCATAGCTGATGTTCATCAGCACTTTTTCCGTTCACCAGATAAAAGCTGCTGTGGAAGTGCAAAGTGTTATAAAATACAGGAAGGAAGTCTGATGCTCTTGTACTTGTGGCTGCATTGTGTTATTACTGTGAAATGGATCTCTCAGTTGGGAACAATCTCAAACTGTGGGAAGGCTCGTTCCCCTAGCTGTTTTCAAGCCATATGTCTCCATTTTAAAATGAGGACCTGGGGGCTTTGAACTTTATTTATAAGCTGAAATGTGCTGGTCACTGTGAACCAGTGATTAATTTGTAAAGGAGAAGATGCCAGAAGTCTCACCCTGACCTGTCTGTTTTTTCAAACTAAACATCCAATAACTGCATAGCCTCAGAAGATGATGTCTCCCCCTACTTCCTCCTCCATCGTTTCTGTGCTTTGCATTATTCACTGTGTTTATTGTAACACACTATTAATCTCAACCACAGCTTTCAAACCATCATGTGACCCCCAACAAATTCTTCAGCTAAAGCAGTGATAGCTTTAGGTATTCTGGGTAGAAGCTTTGAATGTGTGAATAGAAGGGAAAGGAGCAGGTTAAAATGTTTGAGGCAGTAACTCAGAGGAAAAAGTGCCTTCTGTGAATACAGCACGAGTTTTCTGAAAAATGATATTTGGAACATGACATGAGGGGATAGTGCAGCTTCTTGCTGTGTGTGTATGAACCACAGTGTAACCTTTGAAGTTACTTCCCATGTGTACCTGGGTGCAAAGCAGTAGGGTAGTTTTTTTCAAGAGAGGGCAATCCTTAACCGTGTGTCTAACAGCAGGACCAAGCCCTTAGTGCCCATGCTTGGTAGTAAAGCTGATGTGATAGACAGTTATGGCACAGAAGAAGCCTTTGATCTTGGAGGGCTTTATATGAAAGACTGTCACAGTTCCTTAGAGTCAATTGGGTTAAGCCTTTGAGGACTACAAGCCCCAGTATATGCGTCCTACATAAGAATTAATTTTGCTGGCACTTTGGAAAACACCAGAATTTGAAGGGTTAAAATTTTTGTTTGTTTTTAATTCCTGCTGTATGAATTGAGAGAAAAAAACCCAAAAGAGATAGAATAGCTGGTATAGTGTTTTAAATGCATGATTGACATTAGCTCAAAATCTACAAGGTTGGTATTTTGTAGTAAGTAATGCCTGGAAACGGGAGTCAGAAGACTGGTGGCTGGTGACAGTTTGTGACCTTGGCCAAGTGACCTAAGTGCTGGTGCCTCACTCTTCCATGAATAAAATGGGAGATCACGATCATTGTTTGATTCTTACAAGCTTCGGAGATTAGTAGATTCTTGGTTGAAAATGAAAAATACTGTTGTGCTCCCACTCCATTCTGCTGATAGGTCCACAGCGTTGCAGGGCTTTACTGCTGGCTTTTAACATGTGCTCACATGTCCACAGGTAAGGGCTGGTGATGCTGGAATGTTTAGGTACTCTTTTTCTATCATGTCTTCAAAGTCTTCCCTGACTTCTAACAGGGAAGATTTAGTAGAGCTTTTTTTCTCTTTCCATGTGATAATTAGGTTTATTAATGGAAGCCTGCTAATTAAAGCTTATTCCATATAAAGCAAAGAAAGTGTAGCAAAAAGACAAAATGGTTCAAACTGTACAACAGAAGCTGATAAAATTCAGAAATATATTACATTTCTGCTTACAAGAGGTCAGCTGATAATGACATGTCAAAGTAGCATGAAAATATACAACCGTTCACTAAAAGCAGCAATGGTAGGGCGAAAGACCAGTGACTCCATTTTACTTGAACTGCTGAAGCTTAAATCTGCCCTCTTTGCTCATCAAATGTCTCCAACACCAAGTAGTCTTATTGGTAAGAGTGGTCAAAATAAGAAGGCCAGACTGGCCCTCATTAATAGCCTCCTAATTGTTCCTAACCTTTCACTTCTTAGGTCATCAGCATTATTTTGGAATTAAACCCACAAAATATAGCAAGGGTGTTTGGGATGCCTTTCAGAGGAGCCAAAAAATTACTGTTGTCACTTGTCTGTCTTACCTGTCCTAACTGAAGATGCCCTGGCAGGGCAGTAAATTCATAGAAATCATAGACTATCTCAAGTTGGAAGGGAGCCATAATTACAGGCAATTTTTACCTAATGTCTTAAAATATATTGTTCCTTTCTGGAGGATCTGAGCCTTTTTCTGTTGCATTAAATTTCTGTAGGTTTTCAGGGTATTTCTAGATGTCCTGCCAATTTAGTCTCTTAATCTTTGTGTGTGTCTCATTTTCTCTCTGTCTAAGTAAGACCTGTATTGTAGAGACAAAATCTGCCTCTCAGAATTATTGAGGTTAAGCAGGTTATAATTTCAGTGTTTTGGACACCTCAGGATATTAGGCGTTCGATAACTACAACATGCTGTGAATAGGGAAAAGCATTCTGAAACTGTAATTGGCCATATTTCTTTTCGGCGTTTGGGGGGAAGGGGTGTTGTGGTGGCCAGGCCAGTAAGATGAGAGTCTGTGTCACCATATGCGCTATTCAAAATCAGCCACCCCTGACAGCTCAGGAATTGGGCTCCAGGTTCTCCCACATGAGGGAAGAATTGAGTTTTGTGACCTGCTTCAGAAAAATTAAAGTAGCGACACATGCCTCATTAGCATGACAGCTATGGGAGTGGGCTTGGGATATAATAAAGTGCTGCAAGATCTTGGAGTGCTTCAGCAGGAAAGCTCACAAGTGTAAAATCGATGCTTTTGATACATTAGGTGGTAATGGAAGGAGCACAGCACAGAAGTGGTATGATCGGATGATTTAGTTATAGCTATAAATCTAGTGGCAGTATCGTGGCAACGTGATAGGACACAGCATTTCATAAGGAGCGTGGCATAAAGATTCATGCATTAGTCAAGTCTGGTGTTGAAGCACATGTGGGTGTGGGTTTCATTACTGATATAAATGACGGAGTGGTTCATCCTGGCAAACACACTGAGTAAAACAAGGATACTTTGTAGCAAATGAGCACTTTAGACAGAGCTGCCGATATTTGGATTCTGTATGGGTATTTTTGATATAAAATTGTTCTGGTGAAATGGAAATCAGCATGGATTACTCCAGGTTAAAACTAATACTTACACACTGACCCCTTCTTTGCCTTACCCTGCCTGGCTGAATGTGGAGATCTCCAGTCACATTTCAACAGTAAAAGTACAACTGCTTGATGGTCGCTTGTCCTATGTTTTAATGTAAATCAGCTCTTTTCCTTGCTACTCAGTTTACATAAATTCTGCCTGAAAATCACTAAAACTGAATGGCTACACAAGACTATCGGAAGGTTCTACATTCTATCTCAAGCCGTATAGTTCCTCATTCAGGGATCTTATTTTTAAATTCAGCCTTCCTCTTAAATTACCATCATTTTTGCTGCCCTTCTTTGTACTGCAGTCAGTTTTTCTACACCTCTCTAATAGTGTGGGACAACTGAGGTTGGTGTAGCTTCACATACGCAATGAGTACCCAAAGATGGATAGGTCAAGTAAAAACAGAAGGAGGTGACATTGCTTCCTACCATTAATGTATGCTTGATTAGGAAAAATATCATTAGGACTAGTACAGAGGAGCAGCAATTCAGAGGACGCAAAGCAGATTTTAGTGGTTTTGTAGAATGAGTTACAGAAATCCTTACTGTTGCTGCCTGTAACTTTTCTGATACACCAGTGAAACCTGAAACAAGAGGTCGTCTCAAAGGGTAATAACTTCCAGCCAAAATGTTCTTCGGTCTACCAGACCACCCATCCTTTCTTTATCAATGAGGTCAAAATAATAGCAGTACTTGACACTTTTACTACAGATGGGTAAAATCTATTGTGTCACCAGTAGATATTTCCAGAAACCTAACCCATGTAACTGTTTTTAATAGCAGAAGTAGTTATATTGTACCTTTCCTGTGTATATCTCTAAGCAATTAGGAAACAGTAGGTCTTCTGGTACCTCCTTGAATCAGATAAGTGTGATTATCTCCATTTTACAGAGGTCACAAGTGACTAGCCTGAGGTCACCCAGGCATTCTCTGATACCATCACGGTGGGATTCATCTCCCCTTATTCTCCTGTTTCTGTAACAACCACTACACTATGTTCTTTCCCAAAAGCTACTCAGAGACACTTAACACAATTGAGCGCTTTGGTGCAATTGATTTCTAACAGTCTGCAAGCAACTTTCTCCACCTGATTTCACCCACTGAAAATGGCTTAGTATGATTAGGAATTTCCCCAGTTTACAGACAACCACAGTGTTCATGCATGGAATTCATATAAAATACACAAATATGGACAGACATCCAAGTACTACATCTGTCTATATCTGCATCAAATATCCTGTTTGCTAATGGAATGCTGATGACCTAAGAAGTGAAAGGTTAGGAACAATTAGGAGGCTATTAATGAGGGCCAGTCTGGCCTTCTTATTTTGACCACTCTTACCAATAAGACTACTTGGTGTTGGAGACATTTGATGAGCAAAGAGGGCAGATTTAAGCTTCCGCAGTTCAAGTAAAAGTAAAGGATTTTCAAACACAGTTGTGAAATTTGCAAAGGCACCTTAACTACCTATTTGAAAATTGTGTCCTGGTTTTTAGTCACATGAATTTCTGAAAAGGGAATTTAGGCTTATGCTGAATATTGTGGTAGCTTCTGTTTAAAACAGTTTGGTTTGTCTTCCATTTCTTCTCTGTAAAAACTCTTGAACGGTTTATATCAGTGTCAGTCCATGCCAGAAGTTCCTCCAATCTATCTTGGGATAAAACACAAACAGTTCTCTGACTGAACTGCGGGTTTGTTGCTGTCATGTGGAAAGCTGACTAAAGCCCTTTAATTTATGAAATGTTACGTGGTCCTCAAAAGATTGCCTAAATATTTTACTGCATGTCACTTTTTGTTGGAAACCAGAACCCATATTTGCTGTGCCATCCATTAAGTAGAACCTCTTCAAATTACTAAATGGGAGTTTGTATATGCTAACTTTTATCTGACAACTTCAAACACATCTCAGGGCTCTTGCATCTTTTGTACTATTTGCCTCCATCCTGGCTTAGCGTAGTATTTATGTGCAGGATTTAGAGGTGATCTTAAAGCTTTCATGTTTCTTTTTTTCCCCAAATTGTTCTTTGCAAGGCACTGGAAGGGGGTAACATTTAAGGTCCCTTCAAAGAATGTGGATAACTTTCATCTGCTCAGATGCTAAGAGAGTACGTTGTTTGCATGCTACAATGATTGATAAATTATTGTGTACAAGAGGTAATGATAACGTTTGAAGTTTTACAGAATTAATTTCCCTGGAAGTTTTTTAGCACAGTAGCCTTGGAAGACTGATTTCAGATAGACTGAGGAGCTGAAGGAAAGAGAAAGGATCTTTAGAGATTGGCATAAGTGACTTGTGTGGCAGAAAGATAATCCCTGAACACACCTGTGCAGTAGAAACACGACGTGTGGATTAGTTTTGTACTTAATCTGTCACTCTGGCATTCCCTTCATGAATCGCCTGAGTGGTTTCTGCTAGCCCAGCTCAAGTGTCACTGCAGCTTCAGCAGCAGCCACGGGAGCGCCACTGGATTTCGATACCAACCAATGTATGTTTGTTTGTTCATTTTGAGTCTGGTGTCTGAGCTGGAATTTTAATGGTGTGAAAAATGAGGGGAGGAAAGACAAAATAATAACCTGAGCACTGAAACACAGTGCTCAATACAATTTCTCAAACTTTGCATTCACATGTGCTGCCCTTTTCACAAGCATCTCCTCAGACCATCCCTTATCCCAGTAAAGTGGAATTCTGCTGTTAGTGTTATTCTGTCAGAGTGTGGAGCATAAGAGTAGTCTCAAGTGCCTAGTCCTGCAGTTTTAATCCTTCCAGCTAGACTTTGCACTTACTGAACCGTAGTTTCTCTTGTACTACAAGTTTTCTTGTGTTTTTCATTTTGCACTGTGAGAGTCCCAAGTATTGCACTGGGTCTATAAAAACATGAGGTTTGTAATTTCAGGAAAATTCTTCCGGACTCTCAGAGTGCTCCATACAAAAGATGGGAAGTGAGAAAAAGAGATAAGATTATAAGGATCTGTCTGTGAGTTCTGCCGCTGCTGTGCATTTTGGAGAAAATGGCTCACTTGGATGAAGTATTTGTTGCAAAAACCAAACTTCTGGCAGAAAAAAGAGCATTAAATTCCAACCTGCAAACATTAAAGAAAGGGGGAAGAAGAGGGTAGAAAAAGACCTAAAAGCATGGAAGAAAGCTTTGTTTCAAATGTATTTGAGTTTCAGATTGGTCTGGTGTACTTCCTGTGGCGTTGGAGTGCTGTAAATTGGAAGCGCTCAGGTTGGAAACAGGTCTGAAGCACCAATTTCTGAGCCCAAACAGAGTTGCACTTACTGCCAGAATGGTTTATTCAGCTTGCTGGATGGGGGCCAAAGGAACTGACCGCCCTGCGAGCTGAAAACAGTGCCAGCCAGCTGAAGAATAACATTGCTTTGACTGAAATGGCAAGTGTTTGTTTGTTCTTCCAACAAACGGGGGGGGGGGGGGACGCCCCCGCAGCTCTTAGAGCTGGTGGTGACAGAGAAGGTTAAAAATCGAAGAGAAAAAAATAAGATTATTGTGAGAGAGAATGAAAGGTTAGGAGCAAATTTTTATCCTTGGTTACACTTATCTTGTTGCTTGGTCTTCACTGGTTTATAATTAAAAGAAAAGCTTTCTCTTCATTAGCTTTAACATACAGGGCTTTTTCTTTCTTCTTCTGAAATATGGTAAATTCTTCTATATGATAAATTACCCTCACTCATGATGGTTCTAATCTACCAAACCCACTAGTCAGTGTAGGCACTGTCACAGGAGCATGTGGTAGTTGTGGAGGTGGCAAGTCATAGTTTTTCATGCGTTAACAGGAGAATACTTCACTGAGTAAATCAGCAATTGAATGTGACTTAGGGTTTGATCTCAATGATTTTAACAAGAGTTCAAGGTGGGCAAACTGTGCAAGCTCAGATATTTTCAGGTCTTTAAGTGACTCACAGAAAGGCTGGCTTTCCTCCTGATGGTTTTGTGGGCTGTTACATTGTGAATTTGGGATGGATCACTTCTTGCTCTCAGCCTGTAGCATGCCACAGCTCCTCGTGCTGTACCGCAGAACCATTTGAGTCCCGAAACTGTCTTGGCTGGAGAACTTCTTGCTTGACACTGCCATTTTGCACATACTGTTTGACTTGGTCTACTTGCTTATTTATTCTGAGAGCTTTCATACCATTTGGATGCTAATAGCTGGCCTGATCACATGCAAGAGGCGCTGGCAGAGAGCTGGCAGAGTCATGCCACGGGAATCACTGCTTGCTGGATTGTAGCTGGTCTAAGGTCAGGCTGGCAGCACCCGACAAGCTCAGCTGAAGCCAAGTTACTGCCTGCCCTCCCTCTGTGCCACACTCATCCTCAGGGAATGTCCACCTTGCTTTTTTATCGTTGCTATGCAACTGTCAAACCTGCTTTTTTTCCCCAGCTTGTTAGTGTTTCTGGTAAGATAAACAGTTCCAGTTAGGTGATATTACTGGTGATATTAGTAGCATTTTTTTCTGCATGTGTCAGGGCAAATCCTGCATTTGATTTTACTACCTCTAGAGGTGTTTGGTGCTTATTTCGGTGTGCCAGCCCCTGGAATTTTCCAATTAGCCAGTAATTTCAGTCCAACTAAAAGAAGAGTAAAATGAAGTTTTTGGTGCTCCTTATTTTAGTTAAACAGGTTTAAACGTGGGTAAGCTACAGACATTCAAACTGAAGAGAAATAAAATCAAAAATATGTTATTAAAATACATTTTCATAATAATTTTAGGATTGAAAAATATTGAAATATTAACAAATTTTACTACATTTTTAAACTTTAGAAATAGAAAGTTTTAAGAAGTCATGTCAATCACACATATTTTTGGGGCCCAACTCTTTGCAGAAGGTTTACCCAGCTCTTTTGGGTTGGGTAGGCAAGGTAAGGGACAACAGTTGGTGAGGGCAGGTCAGTTTAGTCTCATTATTTGAATGAAGCATGCGAAGAGGAACATGGAAGATGGTATTTTTCATTTCTATTTTCCAGAGACTGAAGGAGAGGAGCAGCTGTTTATGCAGATATTATAAACATAGCAGTGATTTCAGAAATGGGAAGTGCAGTAGGGAAGCAAGAAAGGTGAATAAGTTGCTCTCTGGTTCCTTTTTGTCTTTAAATGCCTTGGAAGATCTTAATCTTCCCTTTGTATGCCAGGACTATCACCTGGGTGCAGTCTAGCTTGTTTGGCCCTTCCAGCATCCTCATACTGTCAACTCCTTCTGTCTCCCAGTGGGACTATGGGCCAACTACCACCACATGTGACACTCCAGGGTTAAATCTGAGTCACAGGTTGCCTAATGGGAGGTGGTATGGATTGTCAGCTGTATGGTCTTCTTCCCTGGAAAGCATGAACTTGCTCCTGCAGTGCCATGAGCACCTCTTCGCACTCCATTGAGCATTTAATCATATTTCTGTGCAATGGTGAACTCCAGCATAGCTCAGCTTTACTCCAGGTGAGTCGAAGGACAAAGATTTGGCCCATTGAATTTATGTTGCTCCTTTTTTGAGATCTGCCAGAAGGAGAGATTCCTCCTTGCACCAGATGTGCTCTGCTTTAGAATTGCCATTCTGGGCATTTAGAGGGAGGCAAAATGACAGGCTAAGCACCAGCATTGCTAATACCTCAAACAAATGTTTTTCGAATTAATTAAAATAAATTGGCATAACAAGAAACACAGTGTGCATCCTCAAAAGTGCAAAGTTGTTTTCTAATGCAGCTTCCTGTTAGAGCAAGTACTTTAATTATCTCTGTTTGTGCTCGAAAGCAAATTTAGATATTTTTTTTTCTTAGAAATCAGCACTGCTTGATTCCCATTGCTTCTTAAAAAGCAGCAATGTGAAAGGCAGTTGTCCTTAACCATGAAGTGTGTTTTCCCTGTTGCGTACAGCCTGTTCCCTTCAGCCCCCCTTAGGAGTGACCTAAGAATGGCTCTAGGTAAAGAACTTTAATCTGTGTTTGTACAGAATCACTCTCTTGGTTTGCATTATTTTATTATTTAAACATAATAAGCTTCAGTAGTTCATGAACAGCACACTGAAAGACAAAGAGTTGTGATAGTAGCAAAAGCAGCAGGTTTTCCTCGTTCAATATAGGGCTTAAAAAAATAATGGAAAGACACTCTACACCTGTCAGTCATAAAACAGTCCCATCCCTATCAGTAGGAATGGAAAAGCCATATTGTTACAAAGTAGTTGCTGGCCAATTCCTTACACAAAACAAAACAAGATATTAATACAGAAATATATGTCCTATTATTGCTAGATTCCAGGTGGGAATGAAAATTAATTTTCTAATTCCTTTTTTAGTCTGTAGAGTGTTTAGCAAATTGCATGCTACCTCCTTCACCATAAGCAGCATTATATATGTATTTTTGAGTTACACCAGGTTGTCCTAATAAAGTAGCTGTGTGTTGTCTTCTTTGATGCTATCAGATGTTGGACTGGATCCGTCCTTGGATAGGAAGCATCCTAGGAATGCTTGCTGATCTTGCTTGAATTATTGCTGGTACTTCCTGAACTGTCAGTTTTCGTTGTTAGTCAGTGCTGAGCCAATACTCTGGGACAGTATAGGGTGTTCTCTTTAACTGAGACACAAAATCTTAACCACTGCTTTCTGGTTCCTTAAAGATCTCTTGCCATCTTTGTAATACATGGGTATCAGATCCTCTGTCCTAGTTACATTCTAACTTCAGTAATTCTATTCCACCACTCCAGATTTTCCCTGTCTTTGCAATTGAAGTAGTCTTATTTTATTTATTTATTTATTTATTTATTTTCCCTGTGCATTTTGTATTCAAAACTTTCGGTTTACTGTTCAGTGGAGTGAAACGTAGTGGACTGGGTTACCCAGGAGATGAGACTAGAAAATCAGGTGGTCTTTTTTTATCTTAAGACCTGCGAATCTATGCAGTGCTGTTTCATGGTCTTAGACGGCTGTGATGTATTTCACTGCAGAGGCACTCGAATGCTAGTGATGTGTCTCCTGTGTCTCTTTACCTGCTGCAGAAGAGGGTGGGGAGGAGCAGTTAATTAAATTGTAACAAAACAGTCTAACATCATCATCTCTAACTAAGTGCAAACCAGTGTTATCTTAATAGTCGAAAAGCAGCTGGCCACTATATGCCCCTCACTGCCTTTCACATAGCCTCAAAACCCTTTCTCACTTATTGCAACTAGGCTGCCTTTAAAATCTTTGCAGATTTTCAGTAGAAGTTGCTGGTTGTACTGTACATTGAGAGAGCAAATGCCAGAAGAGGAAAGTTTCAGTTGTATAACATAAAATCTTTCTAATGCTCTTGATTATGCATCCCAGCTGTCCTTGTTTTGCAAGTCCAATGATCTGAGTTTTGGTTAAAATGTTTGTTTATTGGTTTTTTCTCTCTCCCTGCCTCATGCACACACCAGGAATTCTTTTTGTATCATAGCTCAGCTTTTATTTCCAGCAAAATAAAAGAAAACAAACCACAGCTAATTGGCTCTTTGTTCTCAATTTTTTGACAAGTGACAAACGCTGAGATCAGATTGTAGTGCATATCCTGCAGCGGTCATATGGAGCCTGAGTTACTGAATCGCGAATTCTCTGTAATAGGCTCCCACTTACCATTGCACTGCCTGTGTTTGGGGTATTTGTGTTTATACATGCAAACCCTAAATGCTTCCTCTCACAGTTAAAGGGGTAACTTATAGCCTACCAATGTTACATGGAAAATAGCATGCAGCGTTTAACCTTAGCTCCTATTTTGTGATTTTTTTTTGCTCTATTTCATAGCTTTTGAGGCATGAAGGGTTTGAACCTTGTTGCTAGGAAATTGTGAGGATTTCGGTAGTACTCCTAAGGCTGAACTCAGCCAAGGATGCCCTCCCATGAGACAACTGCTGGTGGAGATCTGTATATGACTACATCAAAATTTGTCCAGTGCTTGCTGTTCCGGAGGGTCTGGTCAACTCAAGTTTACTTTAAAAGCAGAATTTCTGTTGTCTTCGTTAAGAATGGGCAAGGCCCAAAGTTTGGGTAATCAGTGAAGGAAGACATTTCCCTCAGTGAGTTAGAATCATAGAATCATTTAGGTTGGAAAGGACCTTTAAAATCAAGTCCAGCCATTAATCCAGCACTGCCAAGTCCATCACTAAACCATATCACCAAGCACCACATCTACGCATTTTTAAAAACCTCCAGGGATGGTGATTCCACCACCTTCCTGGGCAGCCTGTTCCAATGCTTCACAACCCTTTCGGTGAAGAAATTTTTCCTAATATCCAATCTAAACCTCCCCTGGTGCAACTTGAGGCCATTTCCTCTTGCCCCATCACTTGTTACTTGGGAGAAGAGACTGACCCCCACCTCGCTACAACCTCCTTTCAGGCAGCTCTAGAGAGCAGTAAGGTCCCCCTGAGCCTCCTTTTCTCCAGGC
>JAVJGI010000014.1:4656066-4697868 GCA_035590275.1 Ibycter americanus | reverse complement strand
AGAGGGTATAGAATACACAGTTCCAGTTACACCCACACAGTGATAAACTGGTCCCAGCCACTATAACTAGGACATCAGTTCTGGCTGCGCCTAAATAGTGTTATATGTATTCAAAGAGCTGCAGCTGCCACCAGTATGTTCGTGTAGCCCTCTCCAGTGGTTCCAGTCTGGTTATGTCTGTACTTGGAACGGAAACTTTCCTGGGCAATGAGGCTGGATGTCAAGCAACAACCTGCAACCATGCAAGTAAGTCTGCTAGCCTAGAAAACAGGGTGCACAGGCCATTGGGCATTGCTCCTGGATGTCTTGAATCATGTGTGGTCAAAACTGTTGCAGAAAATGCTGGTGATACCGTCCACCCCACTAACAGGAGCAGCACGCCAGTGGGCGTGCAGAATCAGACATCATATTGGTTAAAGCTGTACTGGGTGATGGGTTTCTAATATGTGCTTCTTTCAGTGGTGTCAAAAGAATAGGAAATGTTTTTGTGAATGCATAAGTGAGCGAGAACGTTGTTTTCCCAACTGTGTATTTATAATATTATTTATTTATAATTGTATATAAGGTAGGAATGGTACAGCTGAGAACAGACATTCATGAAAGAAAAGATGAAATAGAACAGCCAGACAGCCAGTCCCTTCAGCTCCCATTGCAGGATTGCTTCGTGCAGTCCATTTTTATATAGTTTGTACTCTTTTGTTTTTAATGTTGAAAGCAATGAAGTTTCCTTTAAACATAATGTGGAATTACATAACATTAAAAACACATCTGAAGATGCAGAAAAACAACAGTCCATGCTTATAACTAATACATAAAGTAATATTTATTTAAACACTGTGCTCCCTAGGACAACCTCATTTCCTAAGGGTCTCAAGAGGAGAGCAATCATACAGTATAATCTTGTTAATTTAATATACGTCAGTGCAATGCAAACAATAAATACAGAACATTCAGACTAGAAATTGCAGTAACTATGTTAAGCAATCACAATTTCAGTTCATTATGCACTGACAAGCTTCTTAAGATAAAGATATACTATTTTCTTTAACTCAAACTATATGTCACATTTTTAGTAATAATAATATTTAGCAATCACATAGCATGATTCATCTTTGAGGTACTTTAAAAATAATAATGTTTTAATTCCAAAGACGTGTGTAGGTAAATATTATTAACCTATTGCACAGATGGAAAGATTTATATGGGTTAAACAGCTTGCCTTGGACTACAAGGATAGTGACAGTCAGTGGTGAGAGGAGGACTCATGCTGCCCTGGTTTATATTTAGATTTTTTTGACTGGTAAATTGCTGAGGAATCTCTGAAGCCATTCAGCCCCTTCCATGATTTCTCCCCAGACTCTTTACATTTCGGAAGCTGTCCCCATTGTTCACTCTTCACATTTCTGAAGCTGTCCCCATTATTCACTGTTGTTGTTTTTTGTTAAACTGAGTAGGCCTGTATATGTTCCTTTTTATGCAAACCTAAGTCTTCCTGGAAGGCTAGTTATTTCTTGACTTTGCATTAAAGTAGCTGTTTAGATAAGAGGAGAGATAATTTGCCTGATTAGTATCTTTGGATTTATTTTTCTTATAACCTTGTAAGAAAATCTAGCCAGATCTCCGTCTCTCTTTCACTCCTGCATGTCTTGAGATACAAATTCAGGATTAACATTTCTCTTCATCTTTCCTTTATCAAATGTTTATTCAAGCAAGGGAAACAAAGAGCCATGGTTGTAAGCTCTAGGACACCTACTGAACCTTAGACCTACTCCTGCAGACTTGCAGAAATGATTATGTGGGAGATTATTCTTGATTTTAAGCTCTCTCTGAGTGAATTTTACTTTCTTAATAGTCACACATCCAGTTTTCAGACACTGCCTAGAATAAGAACTGAGTAAAAGTAGCTGCCTCTTGGTATTCCCAGGAATCCTTTTGACAAAAGGATTAGTCCAAATGCTATAATGGATTTACATGGTAAGAAGGTGGATTGCTCAATGACCAAAGTTTTCTAAAATTCAAGCAGCGCTGATGCCAGTCTTTCAGTTTTGAAATCAGGATGGAAAAAGCAAGGCTACATTTAAGATCAACTAGAATACATTTCAGGATTACTTATCTATATTTACTACGTAGATATGGAGTAAGCAGTGAATGAGGAGTACGAAAATGACATTTCAGGTCAAGAATTGCGATTAAAAACACCTCATAAGCACACTTTATATGTTTTTTCTGTTTTGTACTTGAACCCAAGTCCTATTCCATCAAGATTTTTTGACATAGAAAAGCCTGGTTTTCAGAATTGATCAACACCCCTGTTTCTCAAAAATTTCAACAGGACCTGACTTGTCCTGTATTTCAGTGTAGGAGACACAGCCTGTGAGAAGCTCAGTCATGGAATTAAACTTGGGTCGTAAATGAGTTTGTGATCTTGTGCCACTGAATTTTAATAAATATAATAAATACTCCCTTCACTCAAAAGCAAACCAGACAGGCACTCACAAAAAAATGTTTTGATGGCACTTTTGTTCTAGTTATTCTTGAAGCATTGAGAGATTTACCTACATCAAAAATATGAAATAAAAATGGTGATTTAGTTTGATAGCTACAGAGCATTGAAAGCCTGCTCAGCATACACTATACAGTGAGGCTTTTTCCACTCTATTCATCCTTGCATTGGCATTGAGAGCTGCTGGGGACAATTACAGAAATATTACCACTAGCCCGTAGAACTGGACATTTATAGGTGGGCTGAAAGACAGCAGAATTAGAGGACTATGAAATACTGAATTTAGAAGTGGTTGTTAGCAGGTAATAGGATAGAGGAACATTGTGTCTGGCATATGATAGAAAGATGGTACATAAGGTAAAGTTGATGAAATGCAGCTGAGGAATAAGACTGTGATTTACAGCAATATCTATACTGTTATTTGAAATGTTCCCTTCAAAATAAGTTATTTATCTTCCAAAAGTGTGGGAATCTGGCAATGCAGATGTCAGATCTGATGGTTGCCTGCAGTTACACGTGCACAGATTTCATGAACTCTTCAGTGCCTGTGACCAAATGCACCATCTGGGTTTTCCAGTCTATGCTTTACTCATGTTCCTTTTTTCCTTTTCTGTTTTCTTTTAGCCTTCTTTTGTTTGAGCTTCTTAACCCACAGAAAATTCCTTTTTGCCTGCTCAGAGCTTGGTGGCTGATATAGTTTATTGCCAGCCCTTCATTAACTCCTTCCATTGGCTTTCCTTTGCTTGCTTTTCAAGCCCCAAAGTACTGCTCAGCTCCTTGTCTTTTACCTTGTTCCCTGTAAGCCTCCCAGCCTGCCAGTAATGCCAGCTGCAGGGCCACCTTCCCAAACAGGCGCTCCTGTCCTTGTAATGGCTTCAGAGTACCTGCCCAGATTTGTAATGATTACTAACCCACCTCCTTCATATCCTTGCTGACAAAACATTTCAGCCGTTTGTCCACAAGAAGCTAGTTTATCCCCTTGTCCAAGTAAAAAGCTCATAAACACCAAGTTCATGGGTTGGAAGTCATTTATGTAGACAAAAAGCACAAGGTGGTTCATGTCATTTTATAAAAGCATTTAATAATGTTTGGGTCTCTCCACTATCTGTAGGAGGAGCCTAGAGAACTAGCTGAGACTAGAGGGCTAGTCTGTAAATCGCTAAGACTGATGCAATCATTTGACTATATTAATGGCACTGTGGCTGTTCCTTGGATTACCAATTAATAATTCTAACTTGAACTTAAAATTTAACTAGAAGTTCTGTAGGACCTCAACTTTTTTTTTTTTGTGACTTGCAGTAGTCCTTGAGGAAGTCCAGCCTGTGTACCTTCTCAGTGCCTTGCAAGCAATGGAAAACAGAGCTCACTCTAGAGCATCACATCAGCATAGTCTTTATGGCCTGAGGAACTGCGATTAGCTGTAGCCACTATGGACTTGAGACACCAAGCGAGTATAGCCCAGTGTCACCAGTACGGCTGAGCCTTTTCTTGCTGCATGGGTAGTTCCGAGGTTCCCGTGAGCAAAGTAGGATCTGAGCACTTCACGTGAATATGTTTATCTTCCTAGTAGCTGGCTGAGACAGGACAGTGCTACCGGTGTAGGCTCTGAGACACATAATGAGCAGGTCTAATTCCCTCCAGCAGCAAGTGGTTTTATGAATACACAGTGTGAATGTAAGTCACATCTGAATTACACCAGTGCGAGTCTGCTGATGTTAACAGATTTATTCTAGGCTAACGCTAAGTGTACCACAGATCAGATTCTCTCTCATACAGAATTCATTATACGATCAAGTTCTCCTCTGGTCAGACCCAGTAATAACTATGCAAGTTACTATAAAATATGGTGCCGTATGTGAAATAGCTCCACAGTGAAAATTGCTACAGTAGCATACAATTAGTCTGTGCATTGACACTGAATAGCAAAAGGATGTTGAAACAAAATCCGAACTCTGCAGGAATGGAGACATTTAACATCTCTGAGAAACACCTCGTGGCAGCACTTGTCAAATTCCTTTTCAGCTGTAGTTTCCCCTGTGCGTGCATGCTGTACTAGTTTTTTTAAGAAATACCATTGTACAAGGGCCTACCTTTTAAAGCGTCTTTCAGCAGATGCTAAAAATAATTGTCGTTGTCGTTAGAGACTTGGAGTGCTACATCAAAAGTTGATTAAAATATTTAGCACCATAGAAATAATTTTCTACATTCTAAAACTGCCGATATACATAGCAGTCCTCATTACTGAAACTTTTCAAACGTTGATACATTCTCAAACACATTGTCGTAGTTTAGATGGAAATCTCAATTTTCTTCTCAGTTATTCCTGTGCAAACAGGTACCTCCCACAGGGACAGGAATAGGATTTTGAGATTCTGAAAGCAGCTTCAGTGCTGCAATGTAGGTGCCTCAGTGCCATCACCAGCTAGTGGAAGAAAAGGTGAAGAAGCTCAGGAGGGAAGAGATGGCATCTCAAGGCTTCTGCAGACTCTGTTCTGTCTTGGGATGCCTCAGTAGAATAATTAACCAAATTCCAATCACATACACTTAGGTAGACCCAGTAAAATCAATAAATTGTCTTTACAGTAATTTGACTTCAGATGTTTTATTGGTGAGGTTCAAAGAAGCCAGTTTAGCTCTTACTGTCCAGGTTATGTCAGCTGGTTTGTGAAGTTAAACTTGTAAACTGGGCATGCTTGATGTGAAACTATAAACACAGTGTTACCTTTTACCTGGACACTGTTGCAAGTATTCCAAAACAATTAAAGCAATTCTATGAAAGCATTTCCAATTCCAAAAGAACACAAACATACAGAACGGTGTATAGTGCAGTAAATTTTCATTTTCTTAACTATGTATTGTATACTTCTGTTTTCTACACCAAGTGCATTTCATTTTGAAACCGGTGAAAAATAAAGTACTTCCACTTGTGCTAGTGATACAAAGTCATGTCACAACCATGCACTCATTTTGTAAAAGTTCTTGCATTTTCTCAGACCAGGAGTCTTCACAGAAAGAACTGGTAATTACACTTGTCATTTTCTCACTTGGCTACAGCTGCAAAGATATAATACAGTAGCAGGCTCATGTTTAAAATGGCATTGACTCAACTGTAATTCCCAAAGGTCACCATCATTAAAATCTAGGGCATGAGTTTTACACATGTCAGTAAGATCATGCAGATGAAGAAAATAATCTACAGGGAAAGAGATTTCGGGAGCCTGTAATTCTCCTGGCTTTCAAAGCTCTGATTATATAATGCCTAAGCTAGTGGGGGCTGCAGAAAATAGAAAGATATGAAAAAGAAAGCAAAAATTTTGTATGAGGTCAGTCAAGGGAAATAGCACTTGTGTTGTAAAGTCAAGGCTGCCCCTGGTCTTCCGAGCCTGGACTTTCTCAGGATTTCCTTCATCCGATAGGACAATATCAAACGTTATTATTCATATGATAATGACTTATAACAGGGAACTGACAGATGTAGTCACTGAGTCTGTTTCCATCATATTTGAAAAGTCATGGCAGTCAGGCAAAGTCCCCGATGAACAGAAAAAGGGAAATATCACATCTGTTTTTAAAAAGTATAAAAAGCAGGATCTTGGGAACTATTGACCAGTCAGACAGTTCTGTGCCTAGTAACATCATGGAACAGATCCTCCTGGAAGCTGTATCAAGGTGTATGGATGACAGGGAGGTGATTAGAGACAGCGAACATTACTTTACACGGGGCAAATCATGCCTGACTGATCTAGTGGCCTTCTATACTGGAGTGACTGCGTTGGTGGATAAAGGAGGAGCAACTGATGTCATCTATGTTGACTTCTGAAAGTCCTTTGACATGGTCCCACACAACATCCTTGTGGCTAAATTGGAGAGGTGTGGGTTTGATGGTGTGGTGGGCTGACCTTGGCAGGCCATCAGGTGCCCACCAAGCTGCTCTGTCACTCCCCTTCCTCAACAGGACAGGGGGAGAAAAATACCATGAAAAGCTCATGGATCGAGACAAGGACAGGGATATCACTCAGCAATTACCATCACAGGGGAAACAGACTCAACTTGGGGAAATTAATTTAATTTATTGCCAATTTAACAGAGCGGGATAAAGAGAAATAAGAACAAATCTAAACCCACATTCTATGAATCTATGATAACACTGAAAAAAAAAAAGTGCTTGAATGTGCGTTTATCCAGGCAATGCCATTAGCTCCACACCAGCCTGAGGTTAATGTATGCACTTGCCTAACTGTACATAGGATTTAGCACACTTTGACATCTCGGAGTTACAATCGTTTGTTTCCTTAGCATATATTGATTCCTGTACTATGTATTGACAATCAGATCTCTTTCGTATCGTTTTATATGTGTTCTATGCAATATCCAGATAAGCTTTTGTTGTGTTTTTTCCCCTCCTTGCCCACCCCCCACCCCCCCACCCCCTATCCTTCAATATGCTGCCAACACCTCTGACATTGCCTGTTTTATGTCAGGTCACAATATGAAGACCCACTAAATCAGTTGCTTTAAATCCATATTGGACTATTTGTTGCAATGTCCTTGTTTTTCATGGGATTTTTGATTGTGTCGGCACCTGCATTATAACTGAATGAGAAGCTGTAGAGTTTTCAAACTTTAACAGATTAACAGTAGCTCTTACATGGGGAAGTATGCACTGTAACTGTCTTTGCAAAGAATATAGAACCAGGGATTAAAAAGTATTTTGTCATTGATTAGAAAACGAGGAGGGTGGCACAGAATGATCTGTGAATACCTAGAGAAAGGGCATGAAGAGAAGGAGGATGGAAAACAAAAAAGTTCCTTGTAATTGCTATAATATCCAGTAAACGATGAAGCAGATAATCTGACTAATAAATTTTCTCTAAGATCCATCTCTCAGCTTGACCTCACAACAATCAGGTCAGACAAAGGTCCCAGACTGGCTGGTAAGATACAATCTTGTATGAGTAGAGAGGCTGACTGTTAAGAAGAACCTGATAGACATTTTGTCACTGATTAAATTATGATCAGGTTTGGGCATAATATGTTACCATGGCAATTGTCTCTTAATTATGGAGTTCTCACAGGGATAGTACAAATGAAAAACAAACAAAAATCAGCAAAAATGTTTGATCTTTTCTACCACAACTGCAAATGACTGGGTTTGATGTAGAAATGATTGGGAGATATTCTATGACCCATAGCATATGACTTTCATTTAGATGATCCTCATGGTCCTGGCAGCAAAACCGGAGAGTCTATGAGGGGAAGAGCAGGAGACAGATAACAAGGGTATGCCTAAGAATGTAATCATCTGCAATTTAGTGAACTAGATTCTGGTCTAATTCCTTGGCTTCAGTGGAATTTAGTTTGGATTTACATTGGTGTAAACAGGATCATATCTGATCCAGGTCTGGATCACTGAACCTTATCTAGCCACGAGAAATGTATCTGGCATTTCCTGTAATGTGTGGTATATTATGTCACTGTAGCATTTGCTAAATCACATTGCTTGAAACTTAGTCAGCCTGTTTTGGAAGGGCAGTTAATAAGGAAAGAGGATTTATTTTAATGTCATGTTTGATGTCTTCCTTTCAAGGGTAACTTCCAACCTCCATCAGATTGTGGTTTCATTCTAATTTAAATCATTAGATTCAGGGGAGGACAAGGTAATCCATCCTGAAGAAAAAAAATAATCAATGCAAGTAGGTGTAATTAGTAGTACTTTCCTCTGGTAAGTCAATGGTGTAGAAAGAACTGAAAAACCACTGCAGACTACATTTATTCTTTCTAATGTATTGTGACTCCCTCACAGGTTTTACAATGGAGTTGTTTAGATCTTCTCTAGGAATGATACGTCTTTTTTTTCTAGTTAACATACTGACAGTCTTTAATACGCCATGAGTAATTTTATCTATCAAGAAAGATCCAGACGCACAGACTCATGTGGGCAGCAGGAGTTTTAATTTTCTTATTTGTTGAGAACAATAATAGGCTTTTGATGAAGTGCTTACTTCACACTTCATGTTTTTACATCAGTTTATTACATATATTTATAGGTGTAAATCCTTTGGGATATTCTATCTAAATCTGAACTTACTTTCAGTCCCTGGGAGGCTAGGTACAAAGAATGGTGTGCTATATATGTTGTGGATTGCTCCTTTGCATTCATTCTTATTTGCCAAGAGAGTACTCTTTTTTCTTGACAACTTTAGTAACATAAATTAGAAAACGGAGATAGTACACCAAAAGATGAGAACATTCTACTCCATGTGTTTAAGTTTCTCCACCAGTCAGGTTATTTGTTTCATAAACATGAGCTAGTGGGAATAGGCATAGCATAAATCAGCATCCGAGAAAAAAACCAAAACAAACCAACAAAAAAACCCCAAAAATCAACCCCCACAATTCTTTTTAGAGTGCTCCTAAGCTGCATCTTTTCTAGATGTTGATGTAGATGCAGAAGTTTGACAAACAGTATGTTAACATAATTTGGCACCAATTTTGTCTGATGGTTTTACACACTCATATTAGTTCAGAATCTTTGCTCTGGATGCCTGGCAGTTTTGGAGTACTCCACCCACTTCCTTTTCCTCCCCCTTTTCATCTTGCTGGAGTCCTCTTTCCAGTGTTACCTTAACTTGTCCAGCCCTGAGTACTGCCTCTAGAAATTGTATCAGAGCAGTATCTGGGCAAGTCTTCAGGAATGCCCAGGATCAAATGCTTAGGGAAAAGCATAAGAACACAGTATGTACATGTATAGGATTGCCTTCACAGCCTCGAAAAAGAAAACAAGCAAAGGTCCCCCCTTGTGATTTTTCCATATAAAGAGGCACAATTCTCCTTCTTGCTGCTGATCAAACATCCCTGTGGCTCAAGCTGTGTTTTGATAGAGCTTTGGGGAATCACATTGATATAACTGTGACCCTGGCTCACAACTAAAAACCAATTGCTTCTGGTACTGAGATTTGAGTGGTAGGTGCTAGGTCTCATATCATAACCCATCATCAAACACTACTATGCCAGCTTTCACAGCACGGACACCTTCAGCAGCAATCTCTTGTGCCCAAGTGAGTGTATTTGGCATCAGACAGATCAGGCAGGTTGTACACTTGCACACCACAGCTTAGAGCACTGCGTGTGCTCGGAAAGGTACAGCATAAGAAAGCTTAAGAGAGGCTGCTCAGATCACTAGTGAGCTGGAGTCTTTGCTAATTTTCCCTCAGAAAACTACTGTTTGTTGTGCCAGATGCTGAGTTTCCAGACAGTCTTCCACAGCTCATACAGCTCTAACGGCTAAGTTGCCTTCATCTGCAGATAAGCTGTTTGAGCCACAATGCTGTTCCACGCTGACCAGAGCTTTTGTTCGGCTTCTGTATCTGTTCATTTGGCATGCTTTGTAGGTAGAAACCCTTGTGGAGTCAGCAGAATATTTATCAGTAACTTCAAGTCAGCTCAGAGATAGAAATACTATTGATACTTGTGCATGGATCCTTGCTTGATTTCATAGAGCTAGTGGTCTCAAATAAAGGATGCCTGCAGTGACAGCCAGAGTCAGCTTCTGGAGAGGATGAATCAGTTTCTTGATTTATTTGAATACAAGTGTTATTAATCTGCCAGCCTTCAATTGTGAGTGGCTAATTATCAGGCCTCAGTGGTGTGATACAAACTTTCAATTAATGTAAATTCTGAGAATCTGTTGATTCCCACTGGACTACAGAGGGAAGTTTAGAGTTACTGCAAACTTTGGTGACAGTAGTATGTGTGTAGAGAATACATCCCCTCCAGGCAGTTTTGAGGACTCCCAGTGTGTCATCCACAATTTTTCACCGTTCATCATTATGAGGAGGCCATTTGACTGGAGAATCCCTCATCATAAGCTGTATTTTGTCTTCTGTGGATGATCTCATGGAGGTCCTAGTATCTTTTAGAAGAAGGAAGAAAAACAGGGTTCTTTTTGCACTGAAGGACACTTAGGTCATGTGTCACTTCACTGGAGCTTTTATACTGATTCCTAAAATAAAGTGGAGCTTCCTCCAAGACAGAAAGATGATCTTCACCACTTTCTTCTTCTCCCTGTAAAATCTTGAACTCTTCAAGGTGGAGGCAGCATCTTACCAAAAGAAGGCCATACGCTGCCTGCATTTGTAGTGACTAAAGAGAAGCAATAATCTTGGGAGGTTTGTTAAAGAATGTTTCATAATGCATATCAATCTGTATTTGTCCTCCTGATGCAATCACCTTCCTTTTAAACTGTATTTCCTAAGGAAATAAGGCCTAAATAGCTGTATTGTCTGTCCGCCTGACACCCTGCATGTATTTTTTTAAGCTGTTGGCCAGTTTTGGCTGCTTGATGGGGGAGCAGAGGTCTCATACCAAATTCCTACAAGTTTTGTAGAAATTGGTGCCTCTGAGAAAGAAAGGACAAGAAGAATTACAGTGATGCCCATTCTTTTTGTCACTGGCCTGCAGGTCAGCCAAAATATGCACGCTACCAACCAGCCATCAGAAAGCCACGCAATATTACTTGTGCTGTTTTGGAAATAACCTGTTTCTGAGATTCATGAAAAAAATACCTCCAGAATGCTGGATTCCAGCCATAATCTCAGTCAGATATTCTCTGTAGGTCTGTGCTTTCCCTCCTCACTCTGTTTGAAGGACTCTTGACCTTTGTACAAAGCTGTCTCTTGGCCAGCCTTCCTACCCTGCCAGAGCAACACCATGTTGTATTTGGATTCAGCAGTTGCAGAGGGACTGTGCAACTGCTGGCCCGCATTGCCCACTGTGCTTCATACATTGGGATAAAAGCTTATTCAGGGTGCATCCTTGATCTCAGCAAATACATCTATCCAAAAGATAAAGATTCTAAATGCATGCAATATGTGTCCATCAAGAATGGAACCAAGATGGACAACAGATCTTGAAGAATTCCCATTACTGCCATCCAAACCATTTCCTTTTGAAAGTGTGAAACATTGGAGCTCAGTCGTCCAGTTTTAACAGCTGCCACAGAACCCTGCATGTCTTACTGGTCTTACTTTTTCTCTGCTCTTCTGGTGTTAATCTCTGTACCACAGCAAGGCTTTAACCAAATCTTTCAGATCTCACACATGCATATTCCTAGCTAGAGGCAGGATTGGCCTAGAGAAATGAAATACATAAGCTCATGTTTACTTAGTCACAAATCTTTGTGCTCGATTTTGTTTTCATTACTTCAGAGTTCACTATTTTAATGTATAAATCGAGCACAGGTCCTTTCATCATTTCATTACCTTTAATTATAGTCATAATCATCTTAATATGGAGTCCTGTTATCAGATGCTCTTAACTAATTAATGCTGTAAATTACTTGGAAAATCTAGAATGAAAGTTGCTATGCCATAAAAAATATTATTTATGTTTCTGGCTACAGTGTATACCAGATAGGTTATTTTAAAACCATCGTGTGCCAAACAGGGAGAATATCACTTTACTCCTCTGCTAGACACTGTACAGTTACACAGAAGCTTTTGGGGGTTGTAACTGACAGTTTTACTACCATGACTTTGAAGAAATGGAGACTGTAAATTCCCTGCTGCCCAGAGATTTTCTGTGAGGTCAGGCCATCTCTTGGCTCAGAAGATCCCATCAGAGTTGGGTCTGTGGATTCACTTCAGGGAGCAGTCTGGTGCGTTGTGTATGAATTTTCCAGTGCATAACAGGCTGGATTGGGTAGTAGAGAGGTGCAGAGAAATCTGAGCATCTACTTCCACCCCCCCCTGGTTTATATGGCTTCTAAGATCTGGTTTTAAGGACAGTTTGGCTGGCCTTGGGGAGTTTAGATTTGGCTGATGAGGGGAGATCAGGGATGGTCTAGAAGGAAATTGATAGGTCAGAAGAAAAACTGTAGAAGAGATGAAGACAATCTGATCCTTCTATCAATGATCCTTTCTGCAAGGCTAACCTTTCCCTGCCTTTCTCTTGCTCTTCTTCTCTAGCTTCATTTGTAATTCTTCAGTGTGATGGGTGTTTTCTGGCTGCAGTTGCGTGTTCCTCACTGACTGTATTCACAAACCCTGTTCATTTGTTTTTCTTTAGTGAGGCATCAAATGGTCATTAATCTCAATGCATCCCCAGCTTCTAAAACTTTCCTCCGGAGCCATATACTGCCCACACTGTGCACAAAACTGCCGCTGACATCAAGAGTTACCTTGCATATCAAGGCGAGTATTGACAATACAGGAGTTCTGCTGCAGATCAAGGGCAGTGTATCTCTGTGGGAGTTTCTGCACATTTCTTTCCAAATGGTTACACTGACAGGAAGGTAGGTTGCTAGATTCGTAACGGCAAACACAGAACTGACCCTGTCGTGGTTTGATCACTGGAACTGAAGAATAAAGAAAGTCCTGCCTGGTTTCCACTATTAAAAGTTCCCCTCAAGTATTAAGGGGATTTTTTTTGAGAAGATGAGTTGTAGAATTCCAACCTTACTAAAGTCTTCCAGAGTTTTGCCTTTGTCTTCAGCAGAGTCAGGGCTTCACCCTTCATGCAGCAGCCATTGTGTTCTTTGGCAGGCATGATGGCCTTCCAGTGATGAGTTAAATGATTCTTTCCTGTAATTTGGACATTCAATTTGGTAAATATGTGATGTGCTTTAGGAACCCTTAGGATAAAAATAAGTAATCCAAATGTCTATGCATAAACACATACCATGAAATTTAAGCCTTATAGCTAAAAATATCCAGTCATTATTCATTTAAATCATGTTATTAAGTAATTGTACTTTTACTTGAGAAATGTATTTTTTGAAAGAAGTTCCCTCACAGTAGACTGAGTAACATGTGTTAGCATTCCTAAAACCCTCCAGCCAGTTATTTATCCCACTGTTTAATTTACAGCCTGTGGTTTATGATGAGTCTGTTCCAGACTGTACATCATTCAGCTAGGGCGTAGGTGAGGCTCTGGTACTATAAAGGGAACAAAAAACCCCCCCAAAACCAACACCTTTATCACACATGGTTCTTGAGTTACAGATAATAAAATATAACTTTGTGGTCATGTCTTTTAGTAAAACAAAAAATTTTGTCATCCTCATGGAGTTGTGCCAGTTGGTGGCTGTGGCCGATAGTGAACTAGTTTTAACAAGACTGTTCCTAAAAAAGCAAGGCGGTATTTTAATATGACTCCATACTGAACCTGATTTGTTCTATTTAAAAAGAGCTAGAAGTGGTATAGATTTTATAGCAAATGCTTCCAGCATGAAGCCAGTATAAATCGTTTTGCTCAGTGAATAACTACCAATATTTGAAACAGAAGTTTCATATATTGTTGAAATGTATATTGTTAGAATACTTGAAGGTCATATAAACTCCCGTTTACATCAACCAGTTATTCTAGCTCTTTGACAACGCACATATGAAATTATTGTTTATTGTTTTGATCACACTGAAGCCCTTGATAATATATAGGTGTGTGCATGTGTGCACCATCTTCATAAATTGCTGATCTTCATTTCTAAATCATGCCATGCTCACATTTTGTTGGACAATATTATAAAAAAATTATGACTTTATTTTGACATTTCTCCTAGGAAGCTCTCCTAAACTGCTTCGGAGAATGTCAAGAGCACTTACAGAAAGTAATGAAAAGAACCTTAGAAAATTCATCTTTCAGGATAATCTGAGCTTTAAAGTCACACACTTCATGCCAAAGTGTTATCTGAGTGCATTCTCACTGTCTTGAATACCCACATGCTAAGGGAATCTTCAGCTAACATTGGACTTCAGTTAGTGCTGGGACTATGTATTTCCAAAGTACATTATCAAACAATCTAAGCACCTGGCTTCAGGGGTCTGCACTAACATCAGTAGTTCAGGGCTTCATCTTAAAATTTTTGTGGTGAAGTTTTCAAGGTCGCAGATGTCACTGAGCAGCACAGTGCCATGGGCATAAAAGGAAGATGGTACCTAACTTCTCTTTGTGCACCTGAAAATCTCCCTGTTGGCATACTTAGAGGTATCAGCAATCCAGTGGCATTTTCACACATGGGCAGTTTGTAGACTTGTGTCTACAAAGTATGACTTGCAGAAATAGGTATGCCTCTTTCAAACTTTTTTCTGTCTTGTGCACTTGACAATAACTGCTGTATCACCTGCTACAGTGGTTTTTCTCAGTTTCTCCTGTACTGAAAAAAACCCACAATAAGCATTAGGATAATGAAGAATAATTCTGATACAATTTTTTTGCAGAAAAGCTGGGGCAGTCTTTTTGTTCTACCAGAAACCTTTTTATTTATTCACTTTAAATTAACCCATTTTCTGAGATGAAAGTTAATGGGCAGCAAGCATCACTTTAATGTGTGATACTAGTAAAGGCAATACCTCCTGGTAGGGGAACAAAAAAGTTAAGATCAAGAATTAAGAAAAGATCAAAATCTTTTAACTATAACATGTTTTTTCTGTCTCTGTAGCACTGTATGCATTTGGACATCTCTGTCTATCTGTAACAAGGCAGAGAGCTATACAAAGGTACATTCAGAATAATAGGGTAAAACATTGACATCGAAACATGTAGAAAAGGCTTCATGATCTATTAATATTTAGATGTATGTGTATTTATAGTTTTGTTGATCTTTGTTGCATGCTAGAGATTTATATAATAAAATGGTAGAAGCAAAATAAAAAGAATGTGATAAATGAGACTAACCATAAAAGAGACTCATCATGAATATTTCCTCTCAAAAGTGTGTTGCCAGAGGGACTGTATTAATCAGTACTGAGATATTTAAGGGTGGAGACATTATGAATAGACAGACAAACATACACACTGGATAAACTACATTGCCCTTCCATCATGGTACTTTTGTGAACAAAGTGCAGCATTGCTGAAGGTGTCTTGACAGATTCATAGTTTTGATTTTCTTTTAGTGGCCTCTTCAAGTGTTAATAAAAATATAAAAGTTTTATGTCTGTTTCAGAATTATTTGGAGTGCAGCCTTCTGCCATCGTGCTTCCGAGAATGTCAAATAGAACCTGAAGGGAAAGGTCATGGAGCCCAGCTCTCACAAATCAGATTCCTGTGCCAAAGGGAATAAGGTTTTCCACCTGTGCAGAGAGATTTTACACTTAACTGCACCCATGGTTTTCACCAAAGGAAATCAAAGGCTTTTGTATACGCAGTGGATGGGGCAGGGGATGTAGGTATTAATCACAGTGACAGACATCACGTCAGTCACAGCTGTCAGAATTGTCACCAGTTCACATTGCACTTTGGTGGTATTTAACACAAATGGTTTTGTTAAAACTTTAAAGGCAGAAAAAAAAAAAAATTAAAAGGAGGTAAAAGGAGGATGGGGGTAAGGAGGGGTTAACAAAGGAAAATCTGGTTAACTAGTTCTGTACTGTGCAGGGCCTCTGTTTGGTGGCACCTGGGTGGCAGCATGTGCAGAAGTTGATCCAAAGTAATGAAAAAACATCTCCATTTGCCAGCAAAGTCTTGAATTAGTTTATTTCAGTTGCTGCCAACATGAAGTTTCCCCTTTTTTTTCTCTAGAGTAAATAATTAAAATCATTAGTGCTCGTTGGCATTGTGCTACACCACACCGTGTCACTTCCATAAGCACTTTGCTGTGAAATAATGGAATTTTGCATTTCCAGAGATTGATTCGTTCACAAGCCTGGGACATGTACAAATGAAAAAGGAAGGGACAAAACCCTCCCTCTGATGTCTGTGCTGTGCAGCTCCCTGGTGGCTCTGGGAATTATATGCTCCTCGGCGGTCAGAATCCAGACCCAAAGCTTGCAAGTTAACACTGAATACAGTAAAATTTAAAAATGTTTTTGCAGCGTATCAGTCTTTCACCCAGACCACTAAGTGCAGACCTGATCCTGTCACACAGTCAAACTGCATGGAAGTTGTATTGCTTCATATTTGCAAAAAGATGGTCTCTGGATCATCACAACATTGTAAAAATTACATAAAACAGACTATTTCCTCAGCTACTATAAATAGTCAGCTTTGCTGATGGAGCTGGGGATCTGTCAGTCCTGTTTGTTTGTGTACAGCTAAGTCACAATGGCACTGCAGTTTAGATAAGACTTTTGAAGGATGTAAGCAAAACAGAGACTGTTTGTTCATTTTATTTTTAGGGAGAAGCAGGCAAAGATCAGGTCTATATTTCAAAGCTTTTCCAATATAGGTATATATAAAAAAAGCCACCAATATCTGACAGATCTGTGCTGGCAAAATCCTGAGTTTTATTTGCTATTACAGCAGCCAAAGGCACCTTTTGTGGATGTATTTAAGTTTGGAGAACTGCTTTACACAAACAATTCAGAAATTTGCCAATGTAACTGTACCAGCTAATCATGTCTGGTTTGGTCAAGGCTGAACTGTGTGGTTTTCTGTTTGTTCATGTATTTGTCCCCATATGTAACTATATTAAAAAACCACACAACAGACACAGGAGACAGCATATGCAGAGAACCCAGTTAAACTCTCTCTATACAAGAGAGTTCTTCAGTGCCTCAAGTCAATAAACTGCAGACATCAGAGAAATGCACCACATTTCTTTCAAGAAGGATAACCTTAGGTGTAAGAATAGTTCAATGCGCAGGGCAGGGAGGGGGAACAAGTCTGAGAGTTATTTCCATTTCTCCAGGCCTTTTATGCATGAGGGGTGGAAACCAGCTGCTTGGGCTGAGCCTGTGCAAGTTGGGCACCACTCAAAGGAGACTCGGTGGGGGGTGATCCTCCAAGTGGCATAGGCATTGCCTAGACCACAGCCACTAAGATATCCTGGCTGACTGCAAATGAGTTGTAGGGTTTATATAGCATACATTGCAATATATAAAACATGTGGAAAAGAATACACCTTTTGACACTTCCAAAAAGGCACACATTTTCAGAAGTACTGGCTTCCTACATCTCTTACTTAGAAAAGAGAGAGCTGCAGGCTCTCTTCTTCAGGAGTCAGGTTGCAGTTTTACGCACACATGCTTAGAAACATTCGATGAGTGTGATTTGTAGCAACTCAAAATCAGAGCATGGATGCGCCATCCTTTGCTCAAACCAATGGGTTTTCCTGCCTCGCATGAAGGTGCTGTCTCCCCTTAAGATGCAGTGGAGGTGGGTTATCCTCAGTCACTTAACTGGAAGGGAATTCATGGAAGCCATCAGTGCTATTAAAATGGCACAGCAGAGTGATCTGAGTATCCTCCTGAAAATTAAGAGTTGTAATTATGAGTTTCCAGACCTGAGGAGCTGAGAGCACAGTATGGATGACTGCAGCATCTCACCGGAGTAGTGAGACTCATGGTCAGTTTTTATGTTTGGGGCATTTCTGAGAGGGAAGGATCTATAATGATGCATTGTTATATATAGAAATATATGTTTATTTGTTTGTATATATGCCTGGACCAGAAAGGCCAGCAGTTCATCACCTTGAGCCTTCAAAGGGTACCATTGCCTGCAGTGAATAGTATCAGGGCAGTTAAAAGTGTTCTTTTTCAGTAAGCCAGGCAGAAAATCCAGGGCTGCAAGAAAATTTGCTTACTTCAACACTGTAGAGGCTACTTTCCCATGTTTCCAGTAACTATTTAAGAACTTAAATAGGTTATTTAAATTTAAGTAACTCATTTACACTCTGCCAGATTTTCTGGTTTGGGTTGGGGTTTTTTTTCCACTTTCCTCTGTTTAAGGCAGTGACTCTTCATAAAGTGTCAGAGTCTAAATAGTAATACTCCGTCTTGGTTTTATTAGTCTGTGATTCCCTTTTACTAAGTTAAATAGCGAACACCATGGGTTAAAAGTCTGCATATCATCCTTTGACAGTGACCTGGACCTTTTTAAAAGCATTACTTGTAGGGCGTTCAATTCAATCAGATGCATACTGATGAAAAAACAACCACCCAGAGCTCTCGTTGACTATGTACAGTCAAAGCTTGACAGCCTAGCATCAAACAAAAAATTGATTTCAAACCCAAAAGTCAATATTTTGCTTTTGCAAAGGCACTTTGGCACTTGAGAGGAAAGTTTGCATGTAATGTACACATTTGATGAGAAAAATACAAGGGAGGTGGCTGGTTTGGACTTGATTTGGTGTGCCTAATGTTTTCTATAAACAGGAAAGCCAATGAAGTGTTGATCTGTGCACCTAGAGAGAAGGTTCAACTAGTTTTACATGCACATATGTACCATCCAGTTGGGCCTGATTTTTGATGTAATTCATCTAACAAATGAAGTTACTTAAGCGTAAGCATAACCTGGAAATTGAGTCCTCAGTTTATAAAGCCTAGACTTGTGAATCAGTGACAAGGTACCATTTTATCTGCTGTGTGGTTTCTAGGTCCTCCATTTCCACTTATTACCAGTTACAGTCTGTTTGCAAGATGAAGAATGATTGTGGGTTTTACACATTATACGCTGCTGGTGGTCAAGTTTAGATTTTGATAGTTAGAGAGTCTTTTTTTCACTGGTCCTAGTGTATGTAGCTTTACCAACAGTGTCTAAAATAGCTATGGATAGTGGCTGGAGACATTCACAGGGACACTGTAGGTAGTGTTGTCGTGAAAATTCACTCCGGTTCTTATGTTCTGCAACTTTGTGGGTATCCACTTATTGTTGCACTGGTTATTGCAAATTCAATGTCCAAGTTGCACATTGAGAGGAACACTCAGGACTATTTACATCTGTATAGCCATTTTCTTCTATTAAATGGTTTCCAATGCTTGTAGGATTTTTTTCTGAACAAAAGACTGCAGGAAATTTACAATACAGGTGTGCACAGGAAGGTTTTTCTTAGACTTGAATCATCCATAAAACATAGTTGGTTGCATGTCTATGCATATGACATTATAAAGTACCTGTGAAATACAAGGCTGTGAAGACTGGGATTCAAAGAGCTCAACTTTGAGAGGACTCTGAACCAGAATACTCTCTAGAACCAGAATTTACACACTGCTGATTCTAACAGCGTGGTGAGGACTACGCTTTTCCCTGGTGAGAGTCCTTGATAGAACAGAGCTCCCTATTCTGTTGTTACTTAAGAAAAAAGAAAAAAAAAAGAGAAAAAACCATCAAGGTAGCTTTCTCGTTGTTCTTTTGTTACTTAATGGAGATTATTCATCAGTTCTCTGTTTTCTTTTATCATTCAGTGTCATTTTGCTTAGCATTTTAAAAACCAGCAGCACAAGATGTTGCTACAGAAGAAGATGTATTTCACAGCATGGTGCAAACACTGCTCTTGATGATAGGAGAAGCTAGTCTTAAGTCAAGTTCAGTGCATGTGCTTCTTAAGGAGAGATTCAGTCACTCAAATTGTACCACTAATTCCAGTATGTAAGTGTTAGTGGGGGTATATGGGCATCTCTGCACAGATAAATCATCTGAATACTGACTGACCTGGTTCACTGCATCTCTGTCACCATTCTGTGAGCTTCCTCATTAGACTACCTGACTGTCTCATGTAGACAAAGCCTGTGGTAGGACATTCCTTGAAAGAGGAAATTCTCCTCTAGTTTGCAGAATATCAGTAACAGCCCTGAGACGGACCTGCTTGGTAAGACAGAGGTGGCACCTTTGCACATTTCTTCAGCTCAGTCCAGGTGTTGCATATTCAGCTGGATTCTATGCAGATAAGAGGAAAGCTTGGGCAGCTGATCCTGGCTGTCACCAGAAGCCACCAAGGTACCCTCTGAGCAGAAAGTATCTCCCACTCTGATTTACCTCCTGATATTTTTTCCATTATCTGCCACCTTGGGAGTTAAATATTCTGCTTGCTTTTCATTGGGTAAATGCTGTCGTTGGCTTGCCATGTGTCTGATAGGGTACCTGTTTGTGGCAAGCTGTCTCACTTTTAACAGCAAACTCTCTGTGCCCACTACAAGGGTGCTGGGGAAGACCCAGTTCAGTCTTTCATAGTCCACCTGACCTTAGGTGGCTCATCAGATTAATGAGTGAAAGCACCCCAGCTTCCATACCCAGTGGCACCCAAAGGGACCAGGAGCCTATGAAGGTAATTTCAGCTGGCTAGTGATGTGAGTGCTGTGACTGTACATCTGCAGCAGGCTGAAACATGGTCCTGGAGCTGAAGCAAGGCTCTTAGCTGCTCTGTCAGTTGAATGCGCAGAGGTCATTATTTTAAAAAAGATTGTTTCCTCTGCAACACGGGGGTGAATTTCTCTGTGTGTGGGTACAAGCACGATTGCCCAAAGTCACACTACCAACGTAGTCATCACAACTACTGTGGAGTTTAAGTTCAAGGGAGCAATGAGTGATTCATTCCACCTGGCACTATATACAGTGAGTAAAGAGAAATATTTCCTGTACCTAACCCAGACACCAGTCAGGCATCAGGCCGTCTGAATATGAGCAGACATACAAATGACAAATGTGTGGAGGAACAGGAGAAGCTGGGAAAAAAATGAGAACATATTTTTCACTCTGAGGTTAGCACATTTGCCCTGAACACAATCCCAAAACCTAATGAATCAGAAAGTATAACTGTTACACAGACTAAATTCAAAACAGTACTACTCATTAAAGATTAAGGGAAAGAAAAGGAACATGGGGTTCAGACCTTTTATTCAAATTTTGTCATATTAACTCCTCATTGGTAATCTTTTTATGGTTCACATTTATTCAGTTCTTCATTCACAGGATTCTGTCAAGACTCTCTAATATGTGCCAAGTACAAGCTTCATTAACTGAGTTATCTTTCAGCTCTTCTTTATCTGTGGTTACCAAACCAGTGTTAGTCAATGACATTTTAATGTTAAAAGAAAAAAAAAAGGCAACACAAAGACAACTTGATTTCTATTGGTGTTTTTTGCAATCAGATTTCCAGTGTTTCATTACGTTTGAATACTGACATGTTTCATGTTTGACACACTTTGGAGACCCATTAGAGAAAATGAGGCTTACAGGGGTGTTCTTTAAGTTCTGAGCTATTTAGACTTCCACAGTGCCAGCCTATCTGCTAGAAAGGTTGAACTTTATCTCTGGTACTCTGTTTCATTGGGACCTGGTGTCTAAGACTGGGAGGGCTCTTTTGCTGTCTCTTCAAGGCAAAAATCATAGAATCACAGAATGGTTTGGGTTGGAAGGGACCTTAAAGGTCATCTAGTTCCAACCCCCCTGCCGTGGGCAGGGACACCTCCCACCAGCCCAGGTTGCTCCCAGCCGCCTCCAGCCTGGTCTTGAGCACTGCCAGGGATGGGGCACCCACAGCTGCTCTGGGCAGCCTCTGCCACTGTCTCATCACCCTCACAGTAAAGAATTTCTTCGTAATATCTAATCTAAATCTACCCTCTTTCAGTTTAAAGCCATTCCCCCTTGTCCTATCACTACAGGCCCTTGTAAAAAGTCCCTCTCCAGCTTCCTTGTCGGCCCCTTTAGGTACTGGAAGGCTGCTATGTCTCCCCAGAGCCTTCTTCAGGCTGAACAACCCCAACTCAGCCTGTCTCCATAGGAGAGGTGCTCTAGCCCTCTGATCATCTTTGTGGCTCTCATCTGGACTCACTCCAACATGTTGATGTCATTCTCAAGTTGGGGGCCCCAGAGCTGGACACAGTACTCCTGGTGGGGTCTCACGAGAATGGAGTAGAAGGGGAGAATCACCTCCCTTGACCTGCTGGCCATGCTTCTTTTGATGCAGCCAAAGATACTGTTGGCTCTCTGGGCTGCAAGTGCACATTGCTGGATCATTTTGAGCTTCTCATCAACCAGCACCCCAAGATCTCCTCAAGGCTTCTTTCAATCCATTGAGCCATTGACCACAACTCTTTGATTGCAACCATCCATCCAATTCCTTATCCACCAAGTGGTCATCCCATAAACAGTGTTGCTTGACTCTGGAACTTATTAGAAATTTAAAGGGGTGTGGGGGAGGTGTTTTACAAGGTGTTTGTTTTATTCCTCAGTACTTTTTTAGCTTAGCTGGTCCTGAATAGCATATGTTAGGTTTTTGATTCCAACAAGTAGAGAGGGAATAGTAAACTCCATGTCTTTTTGGAAACCAGAGGAAAACTGTGAGAAGACAAATGCTGAAAATGAACTCTTTTTGAGTAAGCCAAGATAACTTACAAGTAATTACAGTTAGCCATCTTATAGTTTGTTAAGAATGGTCTTGAAGAACCTATTACAATTTGTGCAGAGGCTCCTCTATAAAGCCTTCTGAATTCCTGTGGTGCTGTTGTCCCAATACAGGATTGCTGCTACATGTAGAAAGCTGTAGCTGACTTCCCCTACCTAGGTGGTGAGATCTGCAAGAATTCAGTGCTGCCTAAGCAGCTATAAATATACAGTGTTTATATATAATGTATAGCAGGATAATCAGAGCATCTTACCACCGTATAAGATTCATGCACATACATGATGTAAGAGAGCCACTGCAGCCAGCATTACGGTTCTCCTTCCTGTGGGGAAATATAACCACACAGTTTATATTACTCAAACATTGTGGAACAAGTTAAAAAGAGCGTGTTCAAATAAGGGGACATTTGTGATTTTAGGAAATCAAGAAAGAATTAGCTTTGTGAGCTTCCCTTATCCTTTGCAAATCCCATAGGATCTTTGGTAACCGCAGAGGGTAAGAACCTCAATACTTTTGTCACATCAAAAAAATCCTGCACAGCTGCAGTAATTTTTGGTAGGAAGATTTCATAACTTGTGCTTTCATCTACACCTTTTTTCTAATGTTCCTTAACTTGAGAAGAAGAAGAAGAAAGAAAAAAAGGAATCGTAAGGCAAGGGAAATAGTTGCTAATCCTAGTCAAGGTATATTAAATTCAGTAATGCTCAGACATGACGTAAGTTTTCAGAATTTGTATATGAATGAAATTAAAAATATTCTGCAAGGAAAAGCTACCTAAATGTCAGAAAAAAGAAATACAAGCAATAAAATCCTGTGAAAAATCACATAGACCAGAGTAAAATGGATGTGCTGTCTTTACTTAGCAAAGAAATCACAGAGGGTATGCAAATAGAGAATGAAAATGACACATTTTTACTTGATTCGAAAGCATTATCCATAATAGCATCTGCAATGTGTCTGCAATAATAGGGTGTAAATTGGAGTTTACATAACAGATTTTTGGAAACAGGCTCTGACTCAGAGTCTGAAAATGGTGTCTCCAGTAGGGAAAGTTGACTCATAGCAGGAGAACTTCACAAAGCGCCTGTTGCATAGGCCAGGATTCACCCATTTGCCCCCCTTTCTTGTTTGCACAGAGTATTCATCTCAGGCATCAGTTATAATGAAAACTCAAATAACTGGTCTTGGAAACCTTTGGTATGTTGCTCCTGATTAGACAAGTCATTTTCTCTGGGATGAATTACATTCTTGTGAACGGTGGTAGACTGACAGCCCTAAAAGCTGGAAATCCTCTATTTGCATTCATCTCTCTCAGCCTGGATTTAATAAACTGTCCCTGCCTTCCTTTGACTACAAGCAGACATGTTTGCAAGACTGCGGTTTTTGGTGTGTTCTGTGCCTATCTTCCTGTATTCTTGCCGCCTCTCAGCAAAGGGGGCCTAGCCAAGCAGTCATGGCTGGTGTCTGTTGAATGGGAAAAAGAGTCACTAATTTAACTAAGCCAGCAGTAGGATTCTTCCACTGTTGTTTTTATTACCTCCATGGTCAGGGCTTCAGTTAAACGACAGTCCCCAGTAATATTCAGTCCAAGGATGGCTGGACACCTTGATTCACGTGGTGTTGCAGAGCTGAGGTCAGACATGATTTCGTTCTGATATTTCTTGTCTGTACAGTCCATGGTCATTGCTCCATCCTTCCCTTTAGTTTGCTGGTTGATGTACAGAATTTGCCAGGGCTAGGTAGTGTTAGGTCAGAGTCCAGTTTGGCATTATTAATTTTGGATGAGCTTTACTAAGTCAGACTTCTGAATACTCCATTAGATTCCTGGGAAGAATCTATTTGTCCAAATGTAATGACCAATATAGACCTCTTTTTTTGGAGCGTGGTGTTCTCTGTTGTACTGATATACAATAGAGCACTTCTGCATATGAATGCTATTTATATTTATACTATTTATATAAAGTATGTATTATATACTTTATATATATATACTATTTCTCTGACCTTTCTCAGAGTATAGGGTAAAATGGATTGGGACCCTAAAAGCGCTCTGTTCTCTCCATGGAATATATACCCCTAGTCCCACATCTAACCTAACAGAGCCAGAGGTAAATGCACATTCAAACAAAATAATGGCCCCTTCGTAATTAACGCCTCCTATTTTTTTGCTAGACCAACTCAACCACTCTTAAGTTTTTGATGTGCTCAGCCATAGTTAATGGTAAGGTAGTGTGAGTCAATACAGGGTGAAAAGAGAAAGGATGGGATGTATCTTATACATGTTTATGTTTTATCTTGCATGTCTAAATATCCAAGAGGCTACAGAGATATTGTGAATGCTTTATCTGTTCCTCTACTGAATCCAAGTTGTAATCTAGATTCCAAAAGTATCATTAAATGTCATGGTAGTTTTGATATCATTCACTGTGATTTAGGACTATGTTTAGTTCATTCAGTTCTGAACTCTCTAATTAGAGAGTAAATGAGTGTTAGGTTTTCATGATACAGAAGTCTGTCTGGTAAGTATTAAATTGATGCGATGTACATTTTTTGCAGAGAATGCATCGGATAAGTGTTGTGTATTAGTGACTTACAAGCATAAACCTACTAAAATCATAGAGGAATAAGTTTCCTGTATCCCATATGCAGTGTGCTGAACTGTCAGTCTTCTTCCAGTTCCATCAAATATTTTAGTTTTATTTTGTTTGCAGAAAACATGTGAAAAAAATCTTTGATGGTTAGTTAAAAAAAACCCCAAGCACAAATACAAATATAATCATTACTAGCTTGATCTTTTGAAAGTGTTTGCCTTCCACAGTCTACCTCCCTCAGACTTTTGGCTAACAAATACTTTGAGTTTTACTCAAAGTAGCCATATCACTGATCTTTACATCTTTCTTCACCATATGTTGTTTCATTTTCCTGACACCTCAGTTTTTATGCCACTTGCATTTTTTACTCAAACTGAGTACATCTCTAAGTACAAACTGTTGGATTTTGTTAAATTGTGTAACTGACACAGTTTTATGGCTTTCCCTAAATTCAGTCTATGATTAAATGTGTTTTTGTTGACTCAACTATTGGAAGTTCTAGGGCAAAACAGAACAAACTTCATTGGGAGCTGTATATCCATCATAAAATTACTCTAAAATGTTATCTATCTAGCCTGGTTATATTTTTCATGCTTTATCACAAATCGGTGTCACAGATAGATTGCAGTTTGTAACCTGCAGTTGTTCATGGGAATTAACTTGGCTGTCAGGACAGCCTTTCTGCAGTGCTTTGAGCTTTCATAACTTCTGTGCATGAAACTGAACTACTTTACTAGCCGTCTGGGAGGGGATCAATGCATATGTCATTAGAGCATACGGAACCAAGGCTATCTGACCCTTTTGAGTTTGATTTAGGATATGTGGCATCCCAGCCTTCATACGTTTTAGAAGTGCCTGCACATAAATGAACGCAGTATGGAACAACTCAAATCATGAACCTTAAAAATATTTCACTTGTGTTTTAGATCATCCTCCAAGTCTTCAAAATCATTCAAGACTTAGAACTCCACCACCTCCAATATCACATGCTCACACCCCAAATCAACATCACACGGCCTCCATCAATTCCCTAAACAGAGGGAACTTCACTCCACGTAGCAACCCCAGCCCAGCTCCTACAGACCACTCTCTTTCTGGAGAACAACCAGCCAGTACTCAAGAGCCAGCCCATGCTCAGGACAACTGGTTACTTAACAGTAACATCCCACTGGAGACTAGGTAGGTCATTTTCTTTAGTACTTTACAATGTTGTGACTGTGCATGCTAAGGATGTTATGGAAAACACAGACATCTGTACAGCTAGCCGTTTAGTTTGTGAACTAGTGTTTGGCTTATGTATTTTGAGTTGTACTTGTTATTCCTTGTGTCTTTTTATTTGGACTAGGAGAAGAGGAAATTGCTCTTCTTTCATAAACTAAAAATATTGTCTTTAACAGCTACTCATAAGGTTGTTTTCCTCATTTAAAACTGGAATCAGGATCATAGATTAAAATGTTCTTGGTTTTCTTTTTTTTATTTTCCTTTAATGTCTTTTCTTCCTATGTGGTAGGATAAATCAATATCCTATTTAAGAAACTGCAATCCGTCAATATATTGAAAAGATTTAGCCTTCTAGTTGTGCCTCATCAAGCAGATACTTTTGTAGTACATCATTCAGGAAAGGTTGATCTTGTTTTACCTAATGAGGTCAGCTCTGCGTTTTACTATCCTACAACATTGCTCCAGCAAGCACGGAACATTGCATAGCGTGGCATCAATCAGTTAATGGTGTTTCCATTTAGCTCTTAAATTCTTATCTACCTTGCAACACACGAAGGGTGTGACAAGAGTGCACTGAGTTGTTCTAGTTCATAGATTTGTTTAGGTTCTAAATAGGTTCTCAAAAAAGGAGTTGTCATACTCCCTCAGCCTCAGTACTCCCATTTGATGGTGAGTGCATCTATTTCTTGCTGTCCCACTTGAAACTCAGTTTTGGCATTCTCCAGAGGTTTTGCTTCACCATTTCCTTTGCTACTGAGAAACCACTGGAGATGCTGGATTTATTAGCCCCCACACATGGTATCTTTTTCAGTCTGCAGAGAAGTCTTCCAGGCCTAACATGGTGTACTTACTTAGCTGCCTTTTTTTCCCTTGTTTCTCTTACCTTCTCAAGCCAACAAGAAAAAATTTAGACAGCAAAAAAAATATACTAACTGAAAACAGAGCCAGGGACCAAATTTGTCACAGCACAACTTGTGGGAATCTCATCAGTGGTAGCTTTGTCTGTATCCTGGGACAAAATGTACCCAGTTTTTCCAGCTTCTGCTAAGAAAATGTTTTTTAAAAATGAGTGCATTTGTTGATCTCGAGAACAAGATATGTCTGCTGGCCCTCTGAAACTTTCAAAACAGACCTCAATATTACATTTTATGGCATTTGAGGATAATTAATTTCTCTGTGACTGCTCGATTAAAAAGACCCAACTAAGAAGCTGGATCCAAAAGATTAAGACAAAATTATAAGCAAGTGCTGCAAGTGTGATTTGGCAACAGTTTCAGTAATTATATTGTGTTACTAACTCTTGAGCTTGTATACCCAAGCATTGACTTTTATGTGTTATTTTAAAAAAAAAAACACAATACTTAAGCCACTCTACTGCAGTCCTTTTGTGAATAACCGTCTACAGTTCTGGAGGAAGCCCTGTGCCTTTTTCTAAACCAAGTTGTGAATTCTTCAGAAAAGAGATAATGTACTGGTTTAATAGTGCCAAGACATCCTCACATTTGATTGGAGTCTCTCAGAACCCACCTTGCTACTGGATCAGTGGAGGAATGTCAGAGATAAAAGTTCTTAGCTGAAAACATCCTGCCCCATTTGTCCAGTTCTGGTGGCAATCAGAAAGGGAGATGAAGAGACAACCCTACCACAGCTTGATAAATGCCGGAGTTCATAGGCAGAACAATTATCTGGCTAGTCCTGCAATGTTCCTGTTAAACTGCAAATGAATACATCCTTACTGTCCTCATTTCTTCTCCACAAAATTGTTTTTCAAGATCTGAAGCAGACAGCTCTTTCTGCATATTGGGTTGGTCATATTATTGCTGTTAACCAGACTGGAAGCTGGAGGTCTACCTGCATGAAGAAATATTTCTGCATCATTTGATGATTTCACTTGCATCACAATCAGTCACATTTGTAATTGATCCTCAGTTTAACCATTTTATTAATTAGGTAGAAAATAGGTTGTTTCAAGACTGATGTTGTGACTTTTGACACACTGGTTGGAATGGCATAATTTTGCCCAGTGTCCTTTCAGAGAACAAACATGTTGGAAAAGAATGTGTAATTTTATGCCAAACAGCAAATGAGCACATTTACAGAGCACAACTGACAGACTTTTGTTCCTCCACTAAACAACATTAAGAAAATAAAATGTGTTATAATGTTGTCATAATGCAAAGAGGCTGTGCGGCACAGACAGTCAGTAATCTGTGACAAATCTTCACTCTAATAGTCTGCTCTTCTGACATGCAGAGGCCTTCCATTTCCTTTGGTGGGAATGCTGTAGGTGTAAAAGACCAGGTTTGAGAGCTGTTTAGCAAACTTGGATGCCCAATTCCACCTCTTCCCTGAAGCCGACATTCCCCAGTGCAAAGACTTTTAGAACTAAAAAAAGACCTCCACCTAAGAGAATAAAATGCCCAACATGTAAAAAAATAAATCCTGGCCAAGAGACATTAATCCAAGAATTAAGGCCTTTGAAGTACAGCAATAGGAGATTATAATAATCTCATGTCAAAAATGGAATTGTATTTCTGTTGAATATCCATTTTTTTAAAATCCTATATTAGTCAACAGAGAGAGAAAACATGAAGAAAAAGCTATGTCTTTTAGAGAGGGATTGTCACAGGCTATGAAACATGCCTACAGTTACAGATTTTAAGCACCTCAGAGTTTAAAGAGGCTCAATTTTGACTGCCATGGACTCCAGGCAGTGTTCAGAACTGAGAATTTAGGATGGCTTGTCACTGCCTGGAAATTTCCATACTGTAATGCAAAGGCAAGCAGAGATGTGTAGCACAGGTATACAACTGACGCAATAAGCATATCCTGTATCTGAGAACTTTATATGTTGCAAGAGGAAGAGCCCCTCCTCTTCTCTCCCTCCTTTTCATTAGTTTCCCTTTACTCCCTTTTCTCTGTTTCTCCTTTTTCCGCTTTCTTTTCCTGTCTGCTCCCTTTTTTGTTGCTTTAAAAGCAATATATTATCAAGGTTGTGATGAGAAGATCTTTGCTCAGCAGTCACTCCTGACAGGTAAGTCAGTTCCCCCCATATTTATTCCTCACTCTTCCTTCTTCTGTGACCTCCTTTCTGTTCCTTTACATTTGCCCTTGTGGGAGCAAATAAATGCCAACTAGATGGAGGTTTAGTTGACAAACCAACAGCTTTCAGGAGACTTCCATTCCCAGGAAATTTCATGTGGTAATCATGTAGAGATTCTGCCACCACAATTCATAATGGGAAGGGAGACTGTTTTGTAACTAGACAGCTATTCACAGGTAATCTCCGAGGGAGCAGGCTCTGTCCAGCCTTCAGTGAGGAGGACAGTCATGCATTAGTCACCTCGGTGACCCAGCGACCTCTCAGTTACAGATGCATACATTATAACATTATGTAACCCTCCCTTTTCTGTTTTATTGACAATCCACAACTGAAATTCATGGAACCAATTTGACATGGATTTTAACTACTGATGAACTTTTATTGATTGGTGTGTTGCTAGATGCCTTGCCTCTTACCCATTAAATGCTCAGTGCATGCACATATGTTGCTTCTTTTTGCATTGAATTCAACATCCAGCCTTTCCTGCATTCCCAGGGAATGTGAGGAAGCCACAAACACTTGGGGATGGATTGATGTCTCAGGTGCTGTGGCACAGAGCTCATGCATGTCGGTCCACTTCACTCCAAAGCTATGAATAGGAGTCATTTACTTTCATTCAGATCAAGGCGTAGATCTGTTCTGTCAAAGCAGCCCAGAGGCCTCCAAAATCAGTGAGTTGATAAACAAGTGCTGGCATTAGCAGCAGGAAGAGGAAGAAGTAGAAATGAAGATTAAGGTTGAGGACATTTTAGAGGAGACAGTATCAAGGTTTGGATAATGTGACATGGTTGGTTTCTCTTGGTAAGGCATGTTACCTGGATCCAGTTTCTTTGACAGAGGAGTTCTCATTTGAGTTCACATCATGTCACTTATATCCTGTAAGTGCTTAATCCTGCATAAGTGATAAAGTGTCACAGTGCTGTTATGCTCCTTTTGCTACTTTTGGCCAAGGAGTTTACTCACATGCAGGCTTAGATTCAGTTTGGATGCTGAAAAGAGACACAGGCAAAATCAGGACAGTTTTTTGTTTTAAAAAAGATGGGAAGAATGTTCTTTTGCCAGGCCTTGAGAAACAGTCCTAAAGGTGAGAAAGACACAGTGTGTTCCCAGCTGTGCCTCTGACTTAATTCTTTATGTTCCTGCTATTCTCCTCAAAAACAGTTTAGCTTATATAGGTCAAAATGTGACTCATCAAAGTGCATGCTGAGGAGGCCAGATATTGCAAAATGTCACTATTGTATGTGAAGTCAAAGCCAGGCTTTTTCACGTGCAGGCCCTAAGTATCTTGCCTATTGCCTGTATCATCCAGGTTATAACCAATACTCTGGTACTGGAATTTGGGTTACAGCATAACCTTTCTCCAGCTTCTGTCTGCTTATCACTGGAGACTTTTAATTGGAATACTCACATTGAGCAAAACTTGCATTTTGAAACTTCTAAATAGCAAGTTATTGCTCCACAAAGGAAAACAAATTAATCAAATTGGTAACTAAAAATTTCCCAAATGCAAAACTGAAAACTTAAGAAAAGGAGTGGCAGATTGTCAGGAGATCTGTGAGGACGTTAGATGGAAGTGTGCTACCAAGATATTTGCCGCAGTGGGATATAGATACTGTGCTACGCCTTTTCAGAGTGACAATAACACAGATGCAGGAGTATAATGAGGTTACAGCTGTGCTGGACTGAAATCTAGTCTTTTGAATCCAGCCATTCAGAAGGTTTCATGTGTCACTGGCAATAAATAACATGAAATGAAGAGAGACATCAACTTTTTTTTATACATGCACATGGGTGTGTGTGCTTGTATGTGTGTATATGCATATATATAGTGTATATATAGAGAAGTGAGCATTCTTTAAAGCTATATATGTATATGTGTAGCATCTTATACATATAAATATATGGTCCATCATTCTAATTCCATGCACAACTGCACTATAACCATTGTGGTTTATAAGATCACACTTCATATATGCATGACTCACTGGCTTCATTCATGTTTCCATATGTATGTAGAAACATAGCAAAGCAGACATTCCTAGAGACATTGCAGGACAACCTCATTGAGATGGACATTCTCACCTCCTCCCGACATGACGGTGCTTACAATGATGGGTATGTGACACTTACGTGGTCTTCCTGTTTACTGTAGTCATTATGATCCTTGCATGAAAGCATTTGGTCATAGCAGTGATGTTTCAGGGCAACACCATTGCTGGCCTCTTCCAGGATGGCTTTAAACAAATGAGGTTCTGGGGCTTGGAGAGCTGTGACCTGTACATATTAATGCAGACTCATTAATATGCTAGTGCGCCACAGCATGCCATTTGCTTTTTTTCCCCTTGTTGTTTTGAAAGTTATTTCATTAGTAAGAAGTACCTACAGCAATTTTGAGTTTCATATAAACTAAGATTAATTTAAGTTTCATAAAAACCTTAAACCATTTTTGTGCTGGCAGCCTAATACTTCATTGTTGAACTGGTATTTTCCACATACCATATCTTACAAGTGTCTGCTAGCAGTGTGTGTAAGACAAGCCTTTGATTGTGACATAACCACCTATTCTGGCATCTTTCTGTAACTTTTGATCACTTAACTTTTAAGTTATAAGCAGCTTTTAACTTGACAATTAGTGCCAAAACTGTTGACCTTGTGTTGGCACTTTCTAATGTGGTAGCCATTGTTAACTGAAAACGTAATTGGTGTACTTGAACACTGCAGGTACCTCTTTGCTCAGAACAGATACATCTGTGTCTAAGTAAATACTTTACAAAACACAGAATAGTATCTGCTCTTTGTAAAAATTAATGTTTCAATGTAGAGCATTAGTAGAAATAATGAATCTTTCTCTGATGCTCTGCAGTCATGCTTGGTCTAGTACCAATAAAATGATGGCTGTAATACTACAAATACCTGTTTTGGAGAATTATGTGTTACTTTATACTGTACATATCAGTGGCTTTTGTGCATGATGATCTTTCTGCATGTGACATTTCCCCCTGTAACTGCACAAATGACTTCAAGGGGAAAATAGAGTCACGTCTTCATCTGGTGTAATCCACTGGCTTGACTGACTCCCATGGATCCATGCTGACTGCATTTACGCTGGCTGCAAATCTGGCCCTATAAACCATGGCAGAAGGTGCACACTGCACTGGGGCTGTTTCTCAGTCCTCACAAGCTGCATTTTTGTTTTACATCAGCATGGTGATAGACAAGTCAGATCTGTTTCCCAAGTTTCATTCCCAGAATTTGAATGCCTTGTACTTCATGATGTCCCATGGAAATTAGGTTTTTCATTTAGGATTCCCATGGAGAGAACTCCCATTGGGACATTTCATTTCAGGAACTCATGGACTGCAGTGAGTTCTTTGTGTGCTGACTTTCATGGGTCTCACACAAGGTCCTCATAGGCTGGCTCTCAGGCTGTGTTTGTAGTAATGGGCAAAATACGGTGCCTCCCAATGTGTCACTGGACAGGAAACGCTGTTGCCTTTGACAGTGATTCACACTTTTTAAAGGTAGCACTCTGGACTGCTTCCTGGAAGCAGGTGCCTTTCCCCACTAGTGATACACAGGAATTGATTTTTGGGCTTTGATGCTTTTAGCCATGCCATTGTCCGATGGTTAAATTTGTGGGGTGGGGACAGTGTGAATATTCCCCTCTGTGACAATTTGGGTGCTATGGAATGGCTTAAGCTCTCTTTCCCCATCTCCATTCACCGATGCCATACAAAAAACGCTCTCATGCAGTGATCAATGAATTGGTAAACACCCTCCCCTCTTTAATCTGACCTACGCTCCTCTTCAGTCTCTGTAGGGCATTTCTGTGGGAGTGTGAGCAGGCCCCCGGTGCTGCCTGTGCCACCAGTCTGTTGTAGCTGTGCTTGGGGTATTCATCTCACTCTTACGTCAGCTCTTCCACAGAGGGGACTAATGCCCTTGAAGAGTTCTCTGTGGCATTGTTGGCACTGTGATTTTTTGTTTTGTTTTGTTTTCCTTTACTCTGTGTGATTTGCCTTTGATTTTTATTCTTCTCTTTTGTGCATGCCACCCATGTCCGTAGCCAGCATTGTGTGGAGCTGCTTTCCTCGTTCCAGCAGCAGTCGCCATCCTCCCATACGTCTCTCTCAGCTTCAATTTGTGTGAGGAATCACTTGCTGTTGGTCTTTCTTCCCTCAGGCACTTCCTGTTCAAACCTGGAGGCACTTCTCCCCTTTTTTGTACAACATCGCCGGGATATCCCTTGACGTCCAGCACTGTGTACTCACCTCCCCCTAGGCCCCTTCCCAGAAGTACCTTCTCTAGGCCTGCCTTTAACCTGAAGAAACCCTATAAGTACTGTAACTGGAAATGCGCTGCTCTGAGTGCCATTGTCATCTCAGTCACGCTGGTCATCCTGCTGGCGTATTTCATAGGTAAGCTTATTTCTGTGGTTTTTTTCTGGTTTTCTTTCATTTGTCTACAAACCCACCCATCATGGTAATGTTTGGGAAGCAGAGGGTCAAGATTATGGTACAAAGTGACGGGGAAATAAGGCCTCTGTTGACTTAACCGTGGTTGCAGTGCTATGGTAGGGAGCCTAACACATGTCATAGAGCCAGAACACCTTAGTAGAACATGAGTCATACATTGTGCTCCCTTCAATGGCATGGACTGTTTACATTTTTCAGAGGGAAGTGTGTACCTGGAGTGAGATAAACTCATCAGTTTTTTTCAAAGCAGCCCATTAAAACCGGCACTGAAGTCCATGTTCCAGTCACAGTCACATCCAGGTCTGTGGGAGTTCCTGCCATTGACTTTGATGGGACAGCGTCAGAACTAAGATCCTGATACACAAAAATGCGGGTTTATTCTGTCTTTTGGTGGCACATCCTAGCCATTTAACCAACTACACTGAAGTTCACAGGGTGACTGGGAGGGTGGAGAAAGACTGAGTTTAGATCATGGTCTAACAGGGCGTTTTTTGACTAGGGGGAGTTGGAGAAATTTGCTCCTTGGGTGTAGCAGCGGATTTTTCTTGAGCTGTGCATGATCTGAATTTCTTTGGTTTATAAGGGTTGTCAGTGTTCATTGCAAAAAAGCATTCTCAGTGTTTGTTGCAAAAGTAATTGAACTGTTAGAAGTGAAAATTGTATTTTTCAGCCTGTAAATTTGGGGTGTTACCATTACTTCTTCTTCAGTTAGATTTGATATTTGTGTTATAAATGTCTTACAAAGGTCCAGTCCTAGACTTCTGTTTTAAACTGTCAGTGGTGCACACTCTAGTTGTCAGACACTTAGCAGATGTGATCATGGGTAAAAAAGCCCATTTCTCATGGCACAAATGAGCTTTTTTGATTTGGCTGTGACTTCCTGTACACTAATGATCTATAAAAGGTTGTGGTTAGAATTACAAATCTTAGCCTGGATCGAAAGATTTTTGCTTTCATTTCACATGAGTATAATTAGCACTACCACAAAGGATTGCTTTTGCTGTGTTCCTTTTATGTACGCTTCTTTAATGACTGATACTTTTCCACTTCTGCCTTGCATCATACTCTGGTCACTTTTATGTCTCCTGTAAGAGGAGCAGGAATGATTAATTAACCAACATTAAATCAGCAGCAGTTTGATGAAATATGCAGTCAATTTTCATCATTTGCTATGTACATTTGGACTCGCCTTTCTCATTTGTCTGGTATTCTCCTTATGCCCTGAACGTGGTTCCTTTGGACATTATCTCAGTGTGGCAGAGGAGTATCGTTATAACTCAGAATAGCAGTGCCTGTTGATTCTGACGGAGGAGGTGTGTGCTGTTTGATAGATGGAGAAGAGTTTGGTTTGCCACTTTGTATTCTCCAACTCAAAAACCTTTGTTTCAGGGTTCTGAAAAGATCAGGCTCCTATTTAAAATCACAGTTAATGTTCTTAAGAGGTAGGTCCATTGAGTGTTCTCCCACCCTTTTTTCTCCATTCAGATGAATTCTGTGGCATTTGCCAGGCTCCAATGGCTGGCTGGCAAGGTGCCAGAAATGCTGATCAGGTTGAACTGCTGTAATTATGGGTCATAATTACTAATTTCTAAAGGAACTATCAATTATTAAAAATCAAATTCGATGGTTCAGTTCAGCATAAACATACTTAGCAAAGATTGTCTGTACCAGACCCAGTTTCTAATCAACAAGCAAAGAGGCAGATATTTAATTAGATTTTGATGAAAAATTGTGTTTAATTTCAAGTATAATCAATTATTAATTACTGTAATGAGTGACTCTGGCGGGGTTTACTAATTAACTCATTTAAAAATTATGAATAACCTTTTCATTTGTAATTATTTTCTATATCCTGTCAAGTTGCAGATGAGAATTGTATCACCTAAACCAAAAGAAAAAAAATGAATCAGAGAGCCAAAATATTTGTACTTTTACTAAGTTAAGCTGAGACATTTTGCGTTCTATAAAAACTACACAGTTCTTAACAGGAACTGGTTCATTCTTTTAAATAACTTGGTCTGTTATGAAAACAAATCACCATTTTTCCTCCAGTTTTTGGTTTTTTCCCTCGCTATATTTGCATAGTTGCATTTTCTTACAGATACCTTTCCTCATGTAAGCAGTATTTTGCTCTTTTTGATCCCATGGGGACTATTTGAGTGGTAAGGTATAACTTAATCATGAGTAAGAAGGTCTATCTATAGAACAGCTCATGAGTGTTGGGAACTTGGCTATTTTCCATCTGCTCTTGTTAGTTAAAACAACCATAGAAATTATCTTTTTAATGACCATTTTCATCTTCCAAAGCAAACTGAGGTCACTGGAAAGACTCCCATTTAAGTGAATGGACTTTGGATCAGGTCCCATGGCAGTGGCTTGGCATTTACTCTATTTTCTTATGCACTGGTCGGTTAATGGAAATACTTCAGAGTAATGCCTAGGGATTCAGGATGCTCTTCACAGCATCAGGCATGTCAGAGTCCTCTGTATAAATATTAAAACCTACCCATCGCTGGCCTTACCTACCTGTACAAGTGTGGGGAGCTAGCGACATCAAAAGATACATGAGGGAGTCCTGCTATTGGCAATACATTTTGTGTGACAGGTGCTCAGACACAGCTGTGATGGGCAACCATCTGAGGCAGGCAGAGCCGCATGGAAACCGCCAGGCGTTGGGTCATTTCTGAAGTTCTTTGCTGAAGCCAGTTGATTTTTGAAATTCATCTGAAGCACTTGCTAAATCATTTGTTTAAGGCTAAAAGGCAGAGTTTCCATTATTTTATGAAAGTCTTTATGGCATTTAATAGTCTGAGGTTCATTTATCTTGCTGGGCTTTTTCAAAGGAGAGGAGAGGCAGCATAAATAGAAGTCCATGGAAGCCGAACGGCTGGTATCATGTGTCAACACTGTGATCAAGCTGAAGGTTTTACAGGACTGAGTCACTGGTCTGGAGAGATAATGGCAAACAAAATATAACAGGGTATATTAAACACCAGAAGCTGGTTTTCATTTGAATTAACCAGCTTTTGATTGACTTGTTGCCACCTTTTCAAATATTCAGAGACACACACTAAGGCAGTGGCAACAATGCACATCAAAGTTTTGTGCACACACAGCTTATGCAAATCTTGTGAGCTCTGCAGAAGCTTGTCTTGTGGGGTGAGAACACCAAAAAGAAAAGCAGTGGCAGATCAGGGCTGTAACATTAAAATGGCAGGAACGGCACCGCTGGAATCACTGAAACGAAAGGCCTGTCTAAGCAGCTTGTAACTGACCTGCAAATTTGCTGTTCCAGGAGGTCATGAAGAGACACCACTTTAAATTAAATTCCCCATTTTAGGACCCTCCATTCAATTGACAGCTAAACAAGGAAAATTTTTATGGCTTTTGCTGGGATGTGATGGGGTCTGTAAGCCGTGGAGCTTTGCCTGAGACAGCTAATCTATGACAAGATTCTTATGGCAGAGATAATACCACGAGGTATGTTGATATCCAAATACTTTGCCAGCAGAGTTTCTGTACCTGGTAGAGACCAGACCTGCCAGCATAGCGCTGTAAAGAATCTCTGACATTGCTGTAGTGCTTGGGAGGAAGATTTCTGAGTTTAGAAACAGAAAAGACCTGTTTGATTGTCCTGATCTCCATGCCCAGCAGCTGTTTGGCTAGATCTGTGGAACAGTTTCTAAATGAATTAGTGGTGGAGAATAGTTTCTTTCTTCTGAAACAGAAGATATTATCCTCTGCTTGATGTAGATTCCAGACTAGATGGAAGTACAATTTGATGTAGTTAGGCACTTGCAGTTTTCCTATACTTAAGCATGTGCTGCGGTTATATTGCATCAACAGCAGGAAAGACGGGCATTTGATTTAGATTAAAGTTAGGGCTGGAAAACATATTATGAAGCCTAAATAGTCATTCATTTGACTGGAGTCAGAGCTCTCTCTACTTTTCAGCTCTGCATTTGTTTGAACTCTGTACAGATGCAGCTTCGCTTAAAGAACAATGTTGCTTGCTACAGGCAAAATGCTTTGACAGTAAAACTGTGCTACGACTATGATTTGTTTATAAAGTGTCTTTCTTTTTATTGTCTAGGCATCACCCCGAAAGCTAACTTTAGCTCAGTTTGTCCATAATTCTTTGATGCTCTGTAATAAACCCAATTGAAAGCAGTTCTCCAAAGCTTTTAGCTATGTAACTAGTTAGCTATGGGTGTCTAGTATACCAATTACCATGGTGTTTACATGCCACTTGAGATCAATAGGAAAAGTTGCTAACGGTTAATTATTAAACTTGAGCTATGTCTATTAATCCTACATTTATACCTTGATGTTAAGGTTTTTATTCAAGTTAAAATATAAACCAATTTATTACCCTGCCAACAAGTTCCTTTAACTTTCTGCTTCAATATTTCTTTTCTGATCCCAGATTAAGTTCTGTTTTGCTACTGTTGCCATTTGTTCTTTTGATTTACAAGGATATTTTAGTGGTTTTTATTTCCATCTTATCTTAGATAATATGCACAAATGGGAGTGAAACAATCTGTTCTAGCAAAGCCTTTATGTTGTGAAGTCAATCTGTTACCTAAAGAGGAGTTTCGAGGTCCTTTCTTGGTTATTTCACCTCTTCACAAAATTACTACACACAGTTCACTCAGTAACTTTGAGTGTCATTTATGTGATTTTATGCTTAATCTATAAAACTGTCAAATCCAGTCTGAAAGGTGCTATAGTAGTGTCAGTAATGTATTTTACATACTACAGATGTGTGTGAAACATAACATTTCAGGATACTGGTAGAGAGGGGCCATCATCATGACCCAGTACTACCATTTTAATCTTTTATAACAGAACCTGAATATGTGGGGGTTTTCTGTTAAAGCTGGCTCTTATAGTACCAAATGCAGGATAGTCCCTCTCCCTAAGTCATTCAGTTTAAGTGACATCTAGCACTTTCTTTCATACCCAGTGACATTTGGGAAATACAGGCCTTACTCTTCTCATGCACATGCTCCTCTTAAACTGCAGCAACTCCATTTACTTTAGCACTTGTTCAAATGCAGTCAGAGTTGATGGCATTGGTCCCAGTGTCTGCAACAGGAGCTGGACCAACCCTGGAATGTCTGCTTGTATTTTATTATATTCCCAATACTGGAGATTGACCTGACTAAAGACAGAATATACATCAAGACAGATGTTGACCCTTCCATCCAGTTTTGAATGATCTTCTTGTCTTTTTTGTTCTTGAGCTCTGAATTTTGCCCTTGTAAATTATCTCAGGAAAACTAAGACATGCAAATAGTCTCAGCCCCACAGAGAGATGCCATCAATGTGAGCTTCCAGCTGATCGTTCAGAAGTGCATGGAGTTGCAGGAAACTTTTTGCATCGTTTGTTCCATAGCAGAGAGATGGAAAGATCACAGGGCTTTATGTTAGCCTTAATCACACTTCACTCTTGTTAAGGAACAAGTGAGGGCAGCTGCTGTGTGTAAAGTTTACAAGAGGCTGGTTGAGCAGCTCTGAGCTCCAGAAAGCTGCCTGTGGGAATCTGGCAACAGAAACTTTCCCTGGTCAAATCTACAATGGAATAGTGAATCACTCAAATGCCTCAGCCCCAGTCACATTACTGACAGTCCCCTATCTTCCTCTCCATGTGCATGCACACACAGTGTTGTATAAAACACAGATAGATCCCCAAAGTACAGCTCAGTGTAGCTACGTTAAGGAATATTACATATACGTTTTGCCCAACATGACCAAGAAGAGGCAGTTGGTTGTTAGTGCAGTACCTGTACACAAGATAGTAATCATCAGAGAAATGAGAAAGACACAAAATTAAAATGGAGATGAGCTGTATTCAGTCTTGTATTTCCCCATTTCATTGTCCTTCATTGCAGCTTTAGGTGCATGGTGGTATGAATTATAACTCAGATGTTGCGTTCCATCTCCTGCAAAGTCATAAAGAATTGTTTGTATTGTTAGAGGATTGCATGCATGGTTTTTTGTTGTTTTGGTTTTTTTTTTTAATTTGGATTTTACATTGCACATTTGGATAGCAGCCACTGTTAGCTTTATAGTTTAGAGTAAAGGAAGTACAAGTGATGTAACCGCAGCTTTAAAATAAAGGTGGTAAAGGTACAAGATCTCACTTTAAAGCTATTTTTGTGAAGATCAGTTCAGTCAGGTGGGTGTTAAAAAACTCACCATAGAAACTCCATTAAAGAACATTCACTGTTTCGACCTAAATAAGATCTGTAACCTGGCATTAAAAGTGTTGGGACAGGAGAAATATCCAATGATGTATATGCTATTGAAAGAGAGACACTGCCAGAAAATATTACTGGAGAAGAATAGTAGAAGATAATATAAACCCACTAATTTGTTAGAGTTGTCCAGTCTTGGCAAACTGAGAAGGATTAAAATTTTAGTATTCCATTTCATGGCAACATGTTCTGAACTCAGCGGCAAAATTTCTGCTTTGCAAAGCAGTTTACACTGCATCAGTTTACACTGATAAAAAGCCTGGTCAAGTACGGCATCTGCTAGGAACTGGTTCAGTGTTTATTGGAAGCAGGAAGAAGCAGAAAGTTTCCCATAATTTTCTTTTAAAACTAATTTCTTAATTTTCAGTGTTAGAAGTCATAAACACTATCACATCATAGAATCATAGAATCCTTTAGGTTGGAAAAGACCTTTGAGATCAAGTCCAACCGTTAACCCAGCATTGCCAAGTCCACCACTAAACCACTTCGCTAAGCACCACATCTACATGTTTTTAAAAACCTCCAGGGATGGTGACTCCACCGCTTCCCTGAGCAGCCTGTTCCAATGCTTGAGCACCCTTTCAGTGAAGAAATTTTTCCCAATATCCAATCTGAACCTCCCCCTCTTAGGACACTGAAGGCTAGTAAACTCCAGTGAGTTTACCATTTTCACGTAGGTAAATCATAGACCTACTTCACTTTTTCCCAACTTACACATGCAAGGATCTCATTAGCTCTTTTTGGCTATAAAAATTACATTAGGATATTGTTATACAGCATCTTCTTGTGCTTACTCTGAAAGTCACTTTCACTCTCTACTTTCCAGTTGCTAGCGTCCCATTTCATGGGCACAACTTGCGATCCATTATCCTAAGTGTATAGGCTGGCCTTTGACATATTTTGTTTGAACCTTAAGCACATTTTGTTTGAATCATTCAAGTTTAGTGGCTGTCCAACTTTTGTATCTATCTGCTCTGTCATCACTGTATTTGTCACTTGAATAGTCTTTGAATCATCTGCTTGTTTAGTCATCCATCATTTTACATTTAGTTACATAACATTGATGTAAATGTTCAATAATTTCAGGCCAACTATCAGTTGTTGAATTTCACAAGAAATTTTAACATTTGATGGTTATTCACCAGTGATGATTTTAAGGTCTTTCAGTTACACTTCAGTTACAGTTCAGTCTTAAGCACATATATACGTTGCTTTTTACCATTGGAAAGTGGTTGTTTCATTAATAGAAAGTCATACCAAATTAAATATTTTATTAAACTGTAATCTTGTAAAAAAATGAGTAACTGTTTGTTACTTTAGAATTATTTTTCAGAAAAGCAACAGTTGGCCTGAGTTACCATACATTCACTTTTTTTTGCTTCGTCAGTTGAATTCTGTGTTTTGGTTTTCATTATTTTGTCTGTAATAGATGTCAGGCTACCTGATCTGAGCGACTTGCAGTCTCTTCTTTTCCCTTTTTAAATATTTGTGCAGCATGAACCCTGTTCTAATCTCTTGGTAGCTTGTTCAGTATTAATCACTGAGTCAGATTCCTCTTCTGCTATCTCATTTACTGGGTTCAAGTTAAAT
>JAVJGI010000014.1:4600790-4656056 GCA_035590275.1 Ibycter americanus | reverse complement strand
AAATGAGCCTGCAGATTTAAAAATGTTTGTCCTTGAATAGATGTAGTTTAATATAATTCTTGGTTATTAATGGACTGGGAAAAAACTTATTTCCTGTGAAATAATTGCATTATTGTAGTTATTTTCAAAAACTAGAACAAAAATTCTTTCTGAACACTTTAGCCTTCAATGTAACATTATTAACAATTTTCCCATCTCCGACAAGCAAATAGCTATATTGTTGCTCAGTTTACTAGGTTTCAAGACACTTTCAAAATGTTCTATTGTTCTTTGTTTTTTTCAAGCCATGTATTTTTTTCTTCATGTCCTCAGCTTCTTTTCAACTCTCTGCATGGTCTTAGATTTATATAGATTACTTTTTGTTTCCCTATTGTTCTGGTGTTTTATATATTACTTTTTTTATTTCTGCTTATTGTTTTATTTTGACACTGAATGAGGAGGTTCTTTTGTCAAAGTCTGATCCTCTTTCATCATTGGGGGATCACTGGAAGAATGACTTCCATTTAGAAGGAGACCACCAATATGACTGATTCTTTAACTGGTTGAGAGCAGGTTGAGGCTGTATATCCGGAGGGCTCCATTTGATCTTGGAGTTTGCATCAGTGCGCCATGAAACCAACGCATCAGTCACAGAGCATCACTGTTAGCCCTTTAGATTCCTGATCCTTTCTTAAATTTAAGTATCTTCAATACAAGGAGGGATGAGTTTAATTCCATGTGTTTTTATTAAATGGTAAGGTATGGGCTTTCAGCTTTTATAAGCTTTTATCAGTTGCTTTTAGTGAGTTTTTGTAGTTGCTATAAGCCCCTAGAAAAGAAAATAACAGCATGCTGACACCAAAAATGCTGGCCTTGCCTTTATGACAGTGGCACAGATGTGCTGCTATAATCTTCATTTCACGGCTTAGATTGACCTTTGCACACAGATGCTGGAAAGGAATCAATTTTACAGATCTTAATATCCACTGGAAGGAGTTCTCCTCAAGTCCATGTTTTTATTTCATACTAATTAGTGTGAAATAACATAATTTAATTGCAGTTAAGTGGAGACAGAAAGAAATATTTCCTATAATGGGATTTCTTTCAGTGTTTTTAAACACCATACATTTTTGTGGGTAACTAGTCGTAACAGTAAGCTCAGTTAGGGATGTCACTGACAGTGAAAAATATTCCTAAGTTACGGTTTAGTGTTTCTCTCCTGTTCTTTTCTAGCATAAATTAAAAGATGGCTTCAAAGCCTGATTTACAGCCAAGTCATACATTTCTTTCAGATATGTGCAGCGATGCATTCTCTAAGGTTTTTACCTGTAGTTAAAGTTGAGCTATGTTGTAGATATATGTCTCTATAGTGTTAAGTGAAATGTTGTTGTTAAGTATACTACCTAAGTAACAGACTAGATGACCTGTAAAATAAAGAACAAAGTTCAATCCACTCTTTCCCTCTTTGTGACAAGATTTCAACACCACTGTTTATGCTGAAACGTAAAAGAAGCTCCAGAAGGACCACTTAGACAGTTCACTTCGAGATACCAGAATCTGATGCTCAATAGAATAGGTAGTTGGACGTTATTGAATTTGTGTGTTTATATGAAAAACTAATAAACTCTCCCACCATTACCAGCTTTTCCTGTCTTCCACTTTGATTTTATCATGCCTTAACTTCCAAGCCTGTCCTTATTGCAGTCAGAAGCTTTTGCCTAGAAAGATGATGAGAACAGCATATGTTAGCTGTTTTCAAATATGGTAGCACATAACACAGCAGCAGCATTGCACCTTGCTTGCCTAGTACAACTGTAGCATCACTTCATTATGCAAACAGACTCTTTAAAAAGCAAAACAGAACAAGGCAGTTAGCACAGAATCATAGAATTGTTTAGGTTGGAAAAGACCTTTAAGATCATCAGGGCCAACCATTAATGAGATGAGTGGAGATGATGACTATGCTTACACCAAGTATTTCAAAAGAAACTCTAATTGGACTATCAGTGGAGCAGAATCTCATTTAATTATGGTAGAAATTATAATGAAATAAAGGATCAAAAGGGCTTCCTGAGGTTTTTGGTGAAAAGAAGTCCCACAACCTCAGCATAATGATACTCCAAACAGTATCAATTCAAGTGGTCAATAACAGCTTATTTGTATTAGTATGTCTTCTCCGGCCAAGCTGGATCATGGGCTACTCCAGGTTTGAAAACATGTATATGGGACCATTCTGGGTGTCCAACTGGTCCAGATGAGTGCATTTCTATACTGTTAAACTCTTACGGATGGTCACACCCAAACTATCTATTGAGAATTATCTCTGGTTCTTGCTGGCTGAACTGTGCACAGGAATTCAGAAGGTGTTGGCTGACTAGAGCCAAAATCATGGCAGAGCCCCTTCTAACAAATAAATGGTATAAACTATCAAGTTACACTGCTCAGTATGGTTTAATTCACAACTATCAATGTAATCTTTGGGGATGAAGGGACAAGGCCGTGTACTGTGTCCCTGAGCAAACACTTTGATACATGCTCATTTAACAATGAAACAAAATTATCATGGCCTAAGTAATCGCAAGTGAACATACCCTAAATAGTCCTGTGAGAGTAGGGGTCTGGATCCCTACTGCCAATGTCATCATTCACTTATGCAAAACTTTGCTGCTGGATCTACTGTTAGTTTATATTCGTATTGCAGAAGCATGGAGGTAATGGAGAGTCGTGACACCTCTTTTCTATTAGGAAAGGCAAACAATAGTGTCTGCTTTATCATTTCCCTGATCCACCCAGAGCTGGCTGCCACAAAGCTAGGAAATCTGAGTTCACACATGCTCGGTAGGGACCTATTTGGAGTGCAGTAGCAAAATTGTCTGCACTGAGTGTATTCCTTCCCTTTCCAACCCCCTCCTACTGCTACCAAGCAGGCTGCACATATGGCATCCCTAGAAAGCAATTGAACATGCTACAATGCTGGAGTTGCCAGGGTTGAGTGGCAATTTCTGTGCAATTGTTCTGCTCAGCATTGGGCCAGTGGAAAAAAAATAGCCTGTGATGAGGGAATTAAAGGCTGTTACAGAGTACATATGCATACAGGGGCTAATCTAAAATCACACAAGCAATCTTAATTCTGTTCTTTGCTCACTTTTGAGTGCTTGACTTGGCGAACTTTGAGTTTCTTTAGCAAATGATTTTTCTAGGTGTAATTAAATATAAGGATGGCTGTGGGTCTTTTAAGAGAACGCTGTGGGTTGCACTTGCCAGCACTTGCCTTAATCTATGTGCTAGATTTAGTTCTAAATCCAAGGGAACAAATCATCAGGTTGTGTGAAGTTTCGTTATTGATAGAGCTTTTCACACTGATCTGAACCATTCACATAGATTTATAGTACCTGAAAATACTGTTCTGGATTTTGCCCATGGTCTCTGGACAGAAAAAAAATTTCTTGTGTCATTAGTTGTGCTGTGTCACCTACTTTATCAGCTTTCCCAGATTGTACATTTGTATCCATTTGCTGAGCTTTTGTAAAGCAAAAAAAAAGGAATTTTCCCCTTTCCAAATGACCTGTTGGAACAATCCATTTGTTTTTCAAGTTTATGTAAAGAAAAATTAGAAAATAAATTAAAACTTTCTTAGCCTGCTTTAAACATACCTGTGCATTTGTTGTCCGAAGCAGTTAAAACAATGAGATGCTCCTGAATAGATGTGAACGTTAAATATTTTCAGATCTCTTCAAAAAGTCAGCAAGCTGATAGGATTCTGCTTTAGAGCTCAGTTTTCATGGTGCTGATGAGCACTCTGTCCCTGATCTACAAAATGTGTAAATTCGTACTGGATTTGAAGCACCTCCATCATGCTCCTGAAGTCACTAGATTTACTCAGGCTAAGTAAAGCTCGAGTTAAACCTGTGCTTTGGACATCAAGGGATTTCGAGATTGTAATTTTGTTAATTTTTCTTGCATCAACTAGCACAGCCCAACTGGGGCTCTGGTGCTATTATAATGTGCATGGTGACTAATAACATTAATGCAGTTTTCAGCTGATTTTAGGATTAAACCACAAGCAGCACTCTCAAATCATTTACTTGTCTTTATAATAAAATCATGTTCGTGTTCAGAAGGATAGATGGGCAGACAGCCATCTGAGAGATCAGCTCATGCATCAAATTCTACAACAATATTTAGATCTTAACCCTTAAACTGGGATACTAGATTTAAAGTCTGATCCCACCTCTATTGTGCTGGGGTGATAGAAGACAGGTGTTTTTTGGTGACTTTTACACAGCTAACTGTATTTTTTAGATTTAAGCAACCTGTTATATTAATTTGGGAAAGCGGATTTCCTGATAATATCTGGTAGAGATAATAAGGAAGGAAGCATGTGAGAGGTTGTTGATTTACCTATGTAAATTACACCCTTTTTAATTAGGGTCTCACAGTTTATATGTGTGTAATGAAACAGCATTTGTAAAATTATACGGTCCACAACAGGCTAGCCCAGAACTTTAGTAATTGCAAAGCAAGGTAGGAGGCCCTCTGGTAGGGCTGCCTGTCCTCATTTCTCTAATTGAAGTGAGTACCGCAATGGGAAAACCATTATTTCTAATATTATATACACAAATTAAAACGCCATTTAGAGGTACAGTGGGACCATCTTGTAATTGCCTTTGATCTTGAAGAAATATCTCAGTAATATTTATAGTAATATGGCCTCTGCCGGAAAGGGTATCTAGAAGGGAAAATACTATTTTGCCGAGAAAGGCCTGAGCACGTGTAACACCAAATTTACTGGATCTGTGGGGGCTGAAATGAATTTCTTCAGTGCAGTAAGCTGCCTGATAGCAGCAAAGTGTTGCTGAGGTCCATCTTTCAGCTTCCTATTCTGCTTTCACAGTAGTGTAGATGGTGAAGGAAATTACACATTGTATGTAAGCAGACAGCTCCTTGGATAAGCCAAACCACTTGTATGTTTACTTTTTTCTACAGTTTGACACTTTAAAAATCCTCCTAAAAATACCCATAAAAATATTTAAATATACGCATTTAAAACTGCATTTTCCCATTCCTGCAGGAAATTACAAGCATCCAGCAAGCTACTATAGCACTGGAGGGGCCAGTGATCATCTATTAGTGGTTTGAATGGACAGGCAATCACTTCAAAGTCTTTGATCCCCAGAGGTAATTAGGAAGACATTGAATAAGAAGTGCTGACTCTTTGCATTGAGCAAACATTGAGTTTAACTGCTTCATTTTATAACATGTCTTTCTAGTCACTTCCTTGAAGGTTTCAAAGAAATGTGATGCTTTAGCTGGAAGCTTTTTTTTCTTCCCTATTAAGAGCAATTGGGAACTAAATTAAAACATAAAGTGTTCTCCTAAGAAGGAACTAATGCTATTTGGTAGACCATCTGCTTCTATCTTGGAAATCTTTGATACAGCTCTTCAGTCAGGAGGGGTCAAAGAATAGCTGGTTTGTGTCCAATCAAAGCAAGTAAATGCATTTGCAGCCAGGACTTCAGGTGATTACCACAATGTTTTGTTTTCCAGAGAGGCAGTTCCCACTCTGGTGGCAAAATTTTAAGAGGTAGGAAGCGCTCCATCATTTGAACGCCTCCTTTGCACATGGTAATTCTGATTGAGGGAAGGAGAAAACCTGAATTATCTCTGAAGGAACCACTTCTGGTACTTGCATAGTTTGAGCTCTGCACGTGGGGGAATGGTCAGGCAGCAGGCAGGGTCCCAGGTATTACTGGATGTATCCCACAGCATGTATCTATACTGAGCTGGCTGTGAAAGCACCTACCACTTACTAGACATTTGGGGTCCTAAAAAAAACCCCACAAACAAATACAACACAGCTATCTTTCTGTTTTTATCACCTAAATCCTTTGTCCTAATCCCTTCACCCAGGGAAGGATATGGATTCTCCAGTTCTCAGTATGAAGTACTCGCAGCCCAGCCCAGCAGAGTGTCTTCATCTTCATCTCCAGTCTGTGAAGAAGGCTTGTAGACCATTTTTTCTCATTGAAGGTGGATCACTGAACAGTCAGGAAGGGGAGCAGATGGGGAATTTACGATAATGAGCATTACCCTAAATGTCCCTCCTTATGCCTTTTTTATTTATATTAACTATTGTCTTGTGCCAAATAAATAAACAGGCCAGGAAGCAGAGTCATGGGACCGCCCAGCCACAACCTGAGAGTCTTCACTTAAAGAACATGTAACCAAGCTGCCTTTAGGGCTCCATTCCTTTGTGACCTAGAAATTTTACATATCTAACTGCATAGCAACCCCAGTCCAGCTGTGTTGTGGAGAGTGCTGTGTGCAGGTGTAGAGGAACTGCAGAGGGTTAATTAACATTGATTATATACAGTTGTGGGCTTGCTTCAGGGGTGGTGGGTTGACTGATGTAGATAATGTACAGCTGTGGCTTGCTCAGGCTAAGTAGCTAAGCAGCACTGAGGAGCCTGGAAGAGATGGAGCACTGGTGGAAGAGGAGCACTGGGTGAAGAGAGGAGACTGGATGAAGAAGAGCCCAGGGATGTAGGAGAGACCAGGAGAAGCTGAGAGAAGAAGGGGGCCTGAATGAGGAGAGGCTGGCTGGAGGAGAAGCCAGGAACCCAGATGGAGCAGAGGCAAGAAGCAGGGTGCACTGGCCTGAAGAGGATGAAGAAACAGCACAGACAGTAGATGAACTTTTGGAACCTTGTGTGGGAAAACCTTGTTGTAGTGTGGTAGTTTTGTTTAGTGCTGCAACATGCAGGTTTCTCTGTTCCCACATGGTTGTAGTCCCATCCTGGTGTGGAAGCTCACATTCATTCGGGCAGAGGATGATTTCTGAAGTCAGGTTTCCCGTTCCTTGAGTAAGAGCTTTAAGCCTCAGAAGGAAAGCATTTATGCATAGGAAGTAATTTCAGACACTAGAAACAACACAGAGTGCTGTATGGAGTTTTTGTTTGCAAGGTAACTGCCAAAGTCCGTGCAAGAACTGGTCTTGCAGGAGCCACTCTCTCCTTGCCCCACAGTAGCTGGCTCAGGGACCTGGGTGTGTATGTAGGAGTGATGTGAATTCGTAATATTACGAACCACTGGGGTCTTGAGTCAGGATCCTAGATTTCCTAGACCTGAGAACATGTTAGGTACTTGAGTATTAAATAACTGCAACACTCAAAGTGTCCCATCCCCTTCTATGAACAGCGAGATCTATCTGCTCCAGGACTTGACCTTACAAACAAGGAGAGCAGGTACGCTGCACTGCATCCAGGCTTACTGCTTTTACCCTCTTCCGACACCAGCAGGGTCATAAAGCTGCTTCAGTCCTCAACTCTTCCTGTGTTGGGATGTTCCACCACGCTGAGACATGGAAGCCTTGTCCAGCACTGAAATGGAACAGCAGTGTAAGAGGAAAAACAAACTGATTGATTTCTTTTTTTAATGTTTGTTTTACTGTTTCTATCCTCCTTAATCTTGCATGCCTCTTCCTTCATTTATTGAAGATTGACAAACCAGTCATTATTTCATGCTGAAAAGCTCCTTTTCATAACACTGAATGTCACAAAAATATGATTAATTCTGCAACAGTCGATTCTCACACTTCCACAGAAATCATACGATTTCACTGTAGAGAGAGACAGTTATCCAGATAATTACAGTCAAGTTTATTCCAGAGACGGGAGTGAAAGCAATACATTTACTTGAGTCAAAATTAGCCCTGAGTAATTCAGTGGTGGAATTCAACTTTTTTTCAATTAGGAGAAAAAACAAACCTCAGGTCTCATTTTAGAGAGTGTGCTATTATAAGCCTGACTGTCATACCTAAAGGTTAAAGAGCAATATGTAACCACCACATATCTTGATTCCACAAAAAGAGGGGAGAGCAAAGAAACAAGCTTTGTAAGTGTCTTCTGAACCACTGACTGAGCTCCAGCTGTTTTTCCAAGTCCCTTTTACTTTTTTTCTTAGCTTTTCTTTCCTCTTTCCTAAGCTGCTTATTTTTTTCTGTTTCTCTCACTCTGTATTTTTCTCATCTTCCTCCCCATTCTTTTTTGTTTCTGTTCTTGTTCATTATGGCATCAGTGCCTCTCCAGCTGTTCCTTCTCACACTGTCTTTTCCCACTTTGTCCTTTGCCCCATGCTGCACTGCGGGAGCTTTGCAAAACTGTTCTCCCTGCCAGGAGTGGTCCTTTGGCTTATGCTGGCTTTGGCTTTGCTGTTACCGGTGCGGTGAGGTGCTTGTAGAAACCAGTGGAGTAGTGGAGCCAAACTCTTCTCCAGATCGACCTGGTATTAGTAAAGCTGAGCTGAGGAGGGTGGAGTCGCTGTACAGAGAAGCCTGGCTTTTCCAAGGCTTGTGCCCTCCCCTGTGTTATTTATGCAAAATATACTGACATCCTTATATAAATATGGATACAAAATGTGAAGCATTATTGGTGCAAAGAGACTGGCTAGGTTTTTCAAATGAGAAACCCAAAAGAAACCAAACTTTCTGTCTTGCCTGCATGCCGTTTACTCTCTGTGCTTGCTGTAAATCCAGGCTGTGTACCATGCTCATGGTGGTGATGATTAACTTGTTTTGTTGAGCTTCCATTCTAAGAAACCCTTTATTCATTGTTCAGGGCCAGATCAGTTGTTAACTGTAAAACAGTTGTTATTTTATTCATTCCTTAGCTTCTCTAAGAGCTTTGCCCAGGTGAGGTGTCACCAGGCCAGCAGCAGTACCTGCAGGACTTAGCTCGGAGAGGACAGGCGAGAAGGCAGCAGCAGAGCCTGTGAACCACCGTGAGAATGCATTTAACTAACACTATTGAAGCAGTTGGTGGCTTCAGCCATAGCCTTAATTTCAAACATCTCAATTGATTCGTTTGGTTATTTATTACACTTAGCTTGCTGCTTTGGGCAACGCAACAATCTAATAAAGGGCCAGCAGTGTGTTTTTCATTTTTTTGCTGACTGATGTCGTTTCTGGGGGTCTCATACGCTTCAGTAAGCATGCCTTGTCTTTTCTTCTCCCTGTGATCTATCACAATCATCTGCCTCTCTCTGCTAACTCCTTCGCTCCATCAACCTATCCCAAGAGATGTCCATTTTGTTGACCATGTGAATGATTATCTTTCTTTGTTCTTTTTCATCCTTAATGCTGTACCAGTTTCTTTGTTCTCTACTCTGCTGAGTAAGTTGGTTCAACTTCAGTGTTTTGCTGTGTCATAAGCAAGTGGCAATAATACAAAGATACCCCAAAGCCTGGGTCTCTTCAAAACAAACTTGGAAACAATGTTCCTCTTTATTTGGCTTAATAGCATCAGCTGATGTTGCTTATGGCCCCCACAGACAGCTATGGGGTAGGAATAATGCAATACGGAAAGATATAGTGTGTTAAAACCTAAGGAATCATGATCCTGCATACTTGGTGCCACCAGTATGCACTTTGATTTCTTTGGATGGTTAAATAGGTCAGCTGATGCTAAATTGTTTGTAAATTTGCTTTGCTAAGTGAATCTGAGTCCCACAGATAAACAGCCACATCACACTGCCATGGTTGAAATGCTGAACTCAGCAAAGTAATGAAACCCTGGCAGGACCGGCGTTTGGTATCCTTCTTTTCCCCACCAAGAAGGCATCCAGAGGTGACTTAGGACTGAGGATAAGGTGGTTTATTCTGCCACAGAAAATTCCGTTACCCACTTAACGAGTGTCAGGGCACTTTTTGCTATCACTTAGCTACAGTTAAAAGCCTGTACAAGTCAAAGATTTTATGTCAAAACATGGGCATAATGGGCCAGAAGCCCCAGATACCATTATATCATCTAAGTTGTTGGTGCTGAAACAGCCCAGAGAGGACACATGCAGGGTTTCCCCTAAGTGTTGTTTCCATTCCAAGAGAAGGCAGACAAAAGAGTTTTATTAGCCATGGGAAATATAACCAAAGCTGCTGCAGAGAGCATGTCGTGAGGCTTCCTAGGCAGTGGAAGCTACATGGTATTTTACAAAAGGGTACAGTTTAATGATTGTTAATTGCAGTGTGCTCTTTTAATACATGGGGAGCCTTCAATACCTCAATATCAACAGAGCATCATGTTGGGGAGAGAGAGGGCGAAAGACATGGGGGCTTTTAGGAGGGCATTTTCTCTTTGTCAGCCACATCTTGCATCTAGCTGAGCAGAGGGGGGGAAAAAAGCCAAAGAAAATGTCAACAGTGGGTTCCATTGACCTGGAGACTGAGAATGTCAGGATTCTCAAACTACTTTTACAGCTTCACTTTGCTTTTGGGAACATTAACACTTCAAAGTATGTGGTTGTGCCTCTGATCCATGGTTCCAGGGTTCTTCCATGATTATGGTCGACCTTTTTTTTTTTTTTTCCCCCACAAGAAAGAACTTTGCATCAATTTAGCACAGAACAAGGTTGATTTGTGCCTGTCCTAAAACCTGTAAATAACTGTGTGCAACAACAGTTTTACACATCCCACTGAGATGTGGAGACCCAAAACACCCACTGTTGCTACTACTTGACTGTTTAGCATGAGTATGGCAGTTAGGGGCAGCAAGGAGAAGAGTGAATTTTCCATCAGCTTGCCAATCAGACACTATTGGTATTTGGGAAATAGTAATGATAAGCACTTAATCAGGTGATTTCCTAATAACATACCTGCTACCAGAGTGTCTTTCCAAAGTAAATTAGACTCCTTGTTCTGGTTTCAGGAAGGCTTTTGTGGTTATTACCTACCTGCAGCAGAAACTGCATGCTGGCTGTTTGCCTTGTGGGTGGGAATATTTATAGGCTTTTATTTTGTGCTTAGAAACATCAGATCAGAAACCCTGATAGAGCACTAGGTCCATTCTTTTGCACTGCATATTCTGGATTCTTTTTAAGCCACTCAGTAATCAAAATGTCTTTAAAATAGTTCTGTCTTGGATTCTTGTGCTTTTGTATGCATGATGTACATAGATCTCGTTCTCATGGGCTGTTATTGGAGACCTTCTCCCAGCCTTTCAGTACATAAAGGGGACTTATAAGAAAGATGGAGTGAGACTTTTTACCAGGGAGTGTAGTGACAGGACAAGGGGTAATGGTTTTAAATGAAAATAGGGTAGATTTAGATTTTATATATGGAATTCTTTACGGTGAGGGTGGTGAAACACTGGAGCAGGTTGCCCAGAGAAGCTGTGGATGCCCCATCCTGGGAAGTGTTCAAGGCCAGGTTGGATGGGGCTTTGAGTAACGTGGTCTACTGGAAGGTGCCCTTGCCCATGGCAGGGGGGGTGGAACTAGGTGATCTTTAAGGTCTCTTCTAACCCAAACCTTTTCATGTTTCTTTGGTTCTATGATCTATGTGATTATGGATTCAATGTACACAGGAAGTCTTTTGCTTTAGAGAAAATCTATTGACCAAAGACAAATTCTAACATATTAATGCAAGCCTTTTATCTCTGTGTGTTAACACAGTATCTGTTACAGATAATTCTGTCATATTTTCTATGTTGGGACACTGTAAGACACTTTGCAAATGTTTAGAAGTGAGTGGTAACATGGGATAGTTGATTCACTTGCTCAAAGGGATGGATAACGTGCAAAAAAGCTGTACCACTTCCAGACTACCAGTTCTGTTCTTACACTGAAGCAAGATGTTCCCTTCGTAAGTCATTTCCTCTCAGGTGTTTTTAAATGCGTTTTAAGTGCCTGGAAGAAATGCTGATAGCTTTTCCACTACACCCAAAACAATGCTGAGTTTTTCACCTTCATTTTCTTGTAGTAAATAATGATCTACAAACAGCAAATCGCTCCTAAGGAGAGGAGGCGAACCAATGTCCTTTCAGGGAAATAATGGCCTTTCAATGTGTTCCTAAGAACATCTGTGGCAGTTAGACTGTGATATCCAAAGGACAGAGCAAGTCAAATGGTGTAGTGAAAAAAACCACCACCGCCACTGGCTGAATTCCTGCCTGAACCAGTGATGCTCAGTATAAGCTCATGCAAGTCATTGTAATATGAAGACATCTGGCAGATGGAGTTGGGATTAAGCACTTAAGGCCAGCAGAAGCACCTGGCCTGCTTGCTCTCTAGGATTGGCTGAGTCTGGAGGAGCAAACTGTATAGTTTTCATTCTGCTTGGAACTACAAGCATCCATGTGGTTAAACATGGGAACTTGCATGCTCAGAGCACCCAAGCCCCTGAGCTCTGTAACAGCTCAGCAGCACCTGGGTAACACTCTGGTCCGTGGAGAGCCCTGGATGGCATTCTCGGGCAGCATCCAGTACTGAGCTTAGCACATAAACTGCTGGTGGAGGAGTGCGTGAAATGCCTGTTAGGGCTCGTGAACCTGTGAGCACAGAGTAAGTTAAGTGAATTAACACACAATCACATTTTAATGCCCAGACAAGTGAACTGAGTCAGTCCTTTAATCTGCTGTAGTTCTCTTTTTCCTTTTTGTGAAGTAGAAATAGATTCCTACCTGATGAGGTTTTATAAGGTTAATAGCTGTGAAGTGCCCAGGCACTCTGATGATGAGGGCCCTATAAACACAAAGATTTTATGCAAGCATAGCAATTCCAAATGCTTGATGCAAATTCCTTGCTCCCAGTCTGATCTCCTTTCTTACCTTGCACAGTTTCTATGCCAAGTAGATATACTTCTTTCAGGTGAAAATACTGGGGCCTTTGCCTAAAGTATCCTACTTGAATTGCCGGTTGTGTTGGTGGCATTCCTTATTGGTATGTGTACCTGTATAAAAATGCTCGAGTTTTCAACAGGTCCTGGGGAGACCTTTCTTGCTGTTTGGGAGTTTTAGGAGAGTATTTTGTTTCTTAATGGTTAAGACTTTGTTAACAAACCCAGTCCCCTCTTACATGGTAAAAGGAGAGTTTTGTTGTCATGTTTTGTGATGTTGTAGTAGTGGAAAGACAAGGTTATTCATGTTAGTAAATGATTGATGACCTAATTGAGACTGAAGTGGAAAAAATAACTGATTTTGCTAAATTGCCTAAACAAACTGTTTTTCTGAGAACTACTCAGATTACTTTTCAGTCCTCTTGAGAATATTGTTCCTGATGCACAGGTTTGAATAAACTAGCCATTTGTCCCTGACAGTGTTTGCCAAGGTCAGATGTTATCTTTGTGAATAAAATGAGAACTATAGGCAATGGAAATGCTCTGTTTCTTTATGGGTTTTGTTTATGTTAAATGGCTGTGATGCTAGTGCCACTGTACAGTTTCTTGGAGAAATTATAGTGTAAAATATCAAGGCGTTCCTTTAAAAAAGAAATGTCATTCCAAGTGTAGCAAATATTGGATCATTTAGCTGTGTAGAGCCTGAAGCTAAACTGGGTACTGATTGAGTATGAAATGTTTATGTTGGGGACAGAAGAACTGATATGGGAAGCCACATTCTTTTGCTTTATATTTTCAAGGGGCATGTATGAGTTGTATAAACATATGATTTTCCATACTCCTCATATATGTGTTTGCTTTTTAAGTATTCTATCTTGTTCCTGAACTTCACTTGTCTTTGTGTAATGCCTTGAAATAGATTCACGTGTGCACTGGATGACTTTTCATGGCCCAGAAACCTACAGAGAACTTTGCCCTGGTATCACACAAATCTAAATGGTGCTGCTTGTTCTCAAATCTTGAGGATGTATCTTTGATCTGAATACAAGAAGCTGAGATGCACTAAGAAGTGCTCAGTCATAGTTGCTTGGATTTGTGGTGCTGGGCACAAAGACGTATGTGCAAGATCGATCCTAAATTGCCTCAGTTTTCTACTTGGTCTTACTCAGAAAAAAGTGTCAGAGATGTCTGTAAGATCTTCTGTGGTTAATTGGTGGGTAAAAAAAAAAGAAAAAGAACCTATATAATACACTATGAATACAGCAAAACAAACCAGAGTGCGATTGCCTGGGATTTATTGGTATGTTGATAAATAATGCACCTTGCATTTCTGTGTTCCCTGTGTTGTCACCCCAGCCTTGGGAGATTTCTGAAACTCTGTGCCTGGTTATTCTCGCACGCAGGCCATGAGTCAGGAGTGGTTCTACTGAAAGAAGCAGAGTGGATTGGTACAGGTGATCTAAAATGAGTTTAAGTGGGTGGAAAGACGTAGGGAGTTGGTATGGTAAAAGCAGCAGGGGCTGTCTAATTACATGAATCTCATTCTTGTCCTAAAGCAATGACCACTAATAATGCAGTGGAGCGAGGGTTTTAGAAAGTGCCCCTGTAGTTCTGAAACTCTCCCAAACAGAAAAAAGATGACTTTTCTCATTGCTCACCACAGCCATGCACCTGTTTGGCCTAAACTGGCACCTGCAGCCGATGGAAGGGCAGATGTATGAAATCACGGAAGACACAGCCAGCAGTTGGCCAGTGCCAACGGACGTCTCCTTATATCCTTCAGGGGGCACAGGGTTAGAGTTACCTGACAGGAAAGGCAAAGGAACCAGTGAAGGTATGGTTGGTGTGTGTCCATGTTGTGAGTCTTCTGTCTGCCTCTGAACTCCAGCCATCCAATCTCATATTCCATTACCCTCAAAGCTGCCATCACCAGGTGCTTTCTCCAGTCTTTCACGTCTAGAACTAGTAGTACTCAGTCTTGTTTCTGTATGTTTCTAAGTTTCATGCCCTTCTGATGTCCACTAATGTGATAAAACTGTGTGCAACCTTCACCACACATCTAAGGCATTCTCAAGGTGAAACCATCTGCACCATATCTCACAGGCTACAGAAGGCCACCGTGAAAACCCTGCCTTGAGTGGCTGTTTTCATGGGGAAAAATTGTGTCTTGAAAATTAAATGATTCCTGGAGCACTGGATCAAGCTTTCTCTACAACAGTACAAAAATGTTTGAGCTTGCCTATTAATTGCCACCTAGTATCAAATGTTTTGAGGACCAAAGTATTTACTAAGAGCTATTACACTGTAAGTTTTGACACTCCAGAGTTGGACATCTCTTTGCAAAGGTAGCCAGATAAAAGGCCTGGTCTCCACAAAGTATCACAATGTCAACAGCTTGCAATTTTAACTGAAATTAGAAGCAACTGATGGGTCATCAAATCAGCAGTGCCCTATCCAGCAGCTCTACATCTTACTGTGCTTTGTATAGAGACAGCACTGCCAAAAGTATCTGTAAGTTCTGCAAAAGAGAGCTGGTTTATCTCTCCCAAGATGTAGCTGGAGAAATGAGAAATTCAAATTTTTAGAAAGCTCTTTTGTTTGTGTGTCACATTTCTTTGTACGAGGTTAACAGATTCCAGTAAAACTGAAGCCCTTGGCTATTTTTGGTAGTTAGTGTGGGGGAAGACGTTTTGTGGGTAGGAGATAAGAAGTGTGCTGCTGTTCTGGCAACTCATTGAAGTAAAAGTTTCCACAGAGTTCCCTAGACTTTGGCTGAGAGCCTATGTTTACATGTTTAATTTAAATTAATTGTAGTATTTATTTCTTTAAGAGCTTATCTGTCTTTATTAGTCCAAATAAAGGCCATAATTATGTGTGTTCCTTAAAACAGTGTATTTACTAGCAACTGATGGTTGACATCAAGTTGCTACAAGGAAAAATCAGCTAAGTGGGTTATTCTCAGCAAACCTTACTAGACAGTACAGCAAGCTGCAGATACCCCTGCTGTTGTATTCAAAAATACTTCATGACAGATCCCATCTTTTTTCCCTCTAACTTGCCATATGTTTCATTTTTGAAACATCTAGTTTTGATCTGTCCGTTTCCTTTTAAAAGTCAAAATGAAAATAAATGGATGTATCCCAAACTGCCATCCAAGTGAAAGGCCTCCACTTCATTTCTTTTTCAGCCATGCTTACAGTGACATCAATAGAAATTTTGATTGCTGCCAAAAAGCTCTGTTAAAAGACAAATCTGGGAAATACCCTAGTTATGTCGTTAGAAGACCCCTTAAGTTAGTACTTTGTATAGATCTTAGGGTATCTGTTGGCTTTGGAGGAGAATATCTTGCCCTGACAAAAAAACACATCAGGACATCTTTATTGCAGAAGTAACGCTGTCCAGCCTTAAAATGCAGTGCTCTCCCCATCAGGTCACTATGCAACTAATTCTGGAGTAGCAGTGTTGCATGGCTTCTATTCTAAACCAGAAAGTATGTAATTGAAATTTATTGAAAAATTGATTGCAATATATTTGAAAGTCTTCTTGCTCACAGTGAAATAGGCTGAAATGTGTTAGAATATCCTTACAGCTGATCTGAATGAACTGTTACCAATATCTTGCCAATTCTCAGTAACAGTATTACTTCTCATCTGTGGCTGTGCTCCAGCACAGTATTTACCTGTGTTTAAGCCCATCCCTGTTTACAAAGCACTTAATCATATACTTACATTTAAGCATATAATTAACTGCGATTGAAGTCAGAGAAATGTGTGTTCCTAAGTGTTTTGGTGAGTCAGGGTACCTTGCTGTCAAAAATACAAGCAGATTCAGCAATGCCTGAAATGAAATAATTAATTTTAATATCCAAATAAATCAAGAATAGTTGCTACGGCAACTAAAAAGTTCAAGGTAATGTGTGGAAAGAGCAAAGTAATTGACAGCCCAATTAAGAATTCAGACCTGAAGTTAACTTTAAGGAGACAGATATTCTGATGAAAACCTAATTTCTGGTTAGAAGCTGAAATGGCTTTCTTATTGTACTTCCTTTATGAAGTATCCAGTCCATAGGGCCTGATCTCACTGTAGGCTAAAACTGATGAAACAGGGATGGATTTCAGGGTCTGAATCCAGCCTGGTGAAGACAGCCTTTCTTTGGACTTCTATATTAGCATAAATGTCAGCCACTGGCAACGCAATATAACAGCTCTGAGGGTATCAGCTTCTCAGATATACAACTGTCCACCAAGAGGAGACATAAACTTGGTAATCGTGTGTACAAACAATTATTTCTGTGAAATTGTGTTTTGCAATCACAGAAGCGTTTTTGCTCGCATGAGCAAGCGCTGCTCTCTGTACAGGCAGGCAGAATACATACTGTGCTCATTTTCTCCCAGCTATCTCTTGCATAGCAATGTCTATCATACTAAATTCTCACCGTCCCTGATTCACTCCAATGTACAGTCTTTATTAAAGAACAATCAGAGTGTGTATCAAGTACTTTATGTTTTCATCTGAATTGTGAAGACTCTATAAAACATGTTAGTAGTAATCAGAAAAACATATCCTTCATTTGAACCAAAACATGTGATGTCTTTAGCTCTTTTTTAATAGAATCCTGAATATTTTCATCTTACAATAATGAAATAACGAACTTTGCATGAAGACATGGGGATTGTTTCCTTTAATGCTGACAGTGTGAAAAGTAATTTTTAGTATGCCAAATAAATAATAACAATCCAGTTGATAAAGTAATCCCTTTCAGAGTCAAGCTAGTTGATTTTCATTGTACAACTGTACTCTTACCAGCACAAAATGATTCAGAAAGAATGTCCATTTACCCAAGGTGCTTCTTATTATAACTATTAATATACACTTTGACTAAAAAAGAGAAAAAAGTCAGTTCCCCCCCTGTATTTATTTGAATGTGATGAACAAAGGTAAATGAGGCTCTTGCAAAATTACCGGTTGCTGATTTTCTATGAACATGTATACACACTTTGCTTTCTAGACTGTGTGGGTATACACAGAACTTCTGCACAAGACAGCACAGAAATGAAACATGCCATCAAGCCCTGCTCCGACAGTGTACTTAAGCAGTTGCTAACTACTAACTAAGTCAGGGGTTAGTCTTATTGAGACCAAAAGTTCTGCTAAAAAGTTTTATATAACTTTTTTTAAAAAATGAAAACAGAAAAATTCTCCATCTGACAAAGAAACACTTTCAGAGACTTCTTTTGTTAACAGTAATATGCATATAATTTCTATATGGATTTTCAGAGACGGCTAACAATTTACATCTGTTTCTTTTGGAGAGTTTATGTTGTGATGGTATATGGAGAAGTTTAAGGAAATAGTAGAATTAATATTATATAATACTAAAGGAAATATTATAATTTGAAACAATACAAGAGAGGTTGTACTACCAGTCACCTGTTCAATACAGCAAGTAAACTCTACAACCGTTTGTCTTGAATTCATGATGGATGGGAAAAGATATTTTTGTTTCCCATTTCCCAAATGTAGATTCTGGAAGAAAAAAATCTCATAATGTGATTTTCCTACAAAAGATTGTATGCACCTGAAAGTTTCCATCTCATTTTGTTAGAATTGTTTGACCTGTGAAACACAGTGTGTTGTAACGGCATGAAGGTGAGATAACAAATTTATTTGAATTTCTAAAATTATAATCAGTCCTTCTTGGTGACATGATGCTGTCCTTAGTAAAGCTGAAATCTTTCAGGTGACACTACTGCATACTTTTCAGCTAGAAATGTCCTTACATAAAGGCTGCTTAGCAAGCAGTTTCCTTCTTCATTGTCTTTATGCATTGCAGGTAAAGCTGTGGTCACTGGTTATAGCAAAGGCTAAAAATGCAACATTCTGGCCTTTTATTTTTCATCCTGCCCCTCATTTCCTGGGCTTCCTTTGGGTCCACATTTTTCGAAGCAGCCACCAGTTTTGAAAAATGTGAGTGTATGAATTTCTAACTGGAAATTTCTCAGATGTGTTTTCCAAGGATGCCAAGCTCGCTGCTGGCTCCCTTAGACATTACGGCATGTACCGATTGCCATCTGGATACCCAGGCTCTCCAACCTGGTGGTCATTTTAAGAAACAGATACCTCCATTTGCTTGTCTTCTGAAAGAAGATGGATAATCCTAACACACTTTGCAGATTGTATTGAAACCCAGTTAAAACCTCTCATGTCTCTTAGTAGATATTACTCAAGTGCAGGGTATGATTTCCTTCACTATTCTTCAGTCCTTTTTTTTCTTTAACTTTTTATGGAGTGTTGAACAAATTTCAAGTACTGTTACCACTGTCAAGAATTAATTTAACAGATAAACATTTTCTTTTCCCCACTTAGGCATTGTTCATGCTGCTTTCTCCACTCTACCATTCCATCTGTGACACATCTACCTCATTCTTACTACACTTCTCTTTGCTAATTTAATGATGACTTCTCCATCCATGATCTTATATTCATTTAGGATATAATGTCAGATGATTTATACTTATCTTCAGAATGCAATTATACACTCTATGATGTTACAATTTAAACAAAAGGCCATTTTTCTCCAGGTTGCTCTTCCCATGTTCATGCTTTCAAACAAAACATTTACTGAAGCCAGGAATAACCCTGCCAGTTTTCCTCCCTTAATCATGTAGATTGACTAGACAAAGTACTCTGAAGACCTCAGGACACTAATAGACAGTTTCTCAAGATGAGTGTCAGGACACCATTATGACTGGATTACTTTTAGGATCCAAGGCTAATCCAAGATTTTTGTTCCTGTGTTTTGGCAGGAAAGCCCAGTAGTTTCTTTCCAGACGACAGTTTTATAGACTCTGGAGAAATTGATGTTGGCAGACGAGCCACACAGAAGATCCCTCCTGGTATCTTTTGGAGATCTCAGGTCTTCATCGACCACCCAGTGCATCTGAAATTCAATGTGTCTTTGGGAAAGGCTGCTCTGGTTGGCATCTATGGCAGAAAAGGCCTCCCACCATCACATACACAGGTAATGGGACCTCATTTCAATTAAATAAATTTGTCTTGAATTGTATGTTCTTATGGCTTAGTGTTTTATTTCAGCTATTTCTTTCAAGAATTTGTTGCATGCTTGCAAGATGTTAAAGGTCATCTATATATCCGGTCAAGTGACAATTGCAACATTCACACACATTAACCTGATGGGCTGTATGCCCAGACAAAGCGGGCAGTTGCCTAAGGCAGCGAGCTGCCACAGGAGGACAAGGGCTTTGTGGGCTGATTGCTCCTTACAGCATGAGATAACACTTTCTCCATCCAGTGCCCCTTGCAGCAGCAGCCCCGCTCAAACTACATCAAAAAGAATCATCTCTTGAGCAGTGTCGAGTATCTCAGGTCTGTCTCCCTCTTTCAGCCTCTGCCTTTCCTCTCTCCTGGGAAGAGCAGCAAGACCTCAGTCGCTCACCCTCATGGAGCAAAATTCACTTTCGTCTTCTGTGCTGAAATGCCTTGAGCCACCTCTTCACATTATATATGTTGGCTGTCCGATTAGACTGAGATTGGTCAGGGCCCAGCGATTAGTGCACAACCAAACAAAACCAAGTTTTTACAGAATGCCACTGGCTTACTTAGGCAGAAATCAAGATACAGTTATTATTCTGTAGGCTCTAAATGAAAGTGGTTGCTTTTCTTGACACAGCATGACCAAAGCCATGTCAAGAAATCACTTTCTGGGAAAAGCTCCGAAGAACCATCCCCTTAAATAAGGATTCTGTACATTATTTTCTCTACTTTCCATTTCACTTTCTAAGCTGCTCTTAACTAGATTGAGTAATACATTAGAGCATAACGCTCATTAACAATACAAAGTATGTTACTCCCACTTGCATCAGCAAGTTATCAAAGTATTACCAGGTTTATATGAATGTTGTAACTTGCCCTTGCCCTCCTCTATTAACTGAAAAGCCTAGCAACAAACACAACTATTTGAGATCTATAGAAATATCTTGCCTTTATTCTCTCTTTGAACAAATATGTTTATTGTAATCTTTCTGGGTAATATGATATTTTCTACTTACTAACACACCTGCAACTTATTTATGTCAAAGAGGTGTCATAAATTTACACTTTCTCTGCCTACTTTTCTGCAGAATTAAAATATTTCAGTAGGATCAGCAGGTCATAAATTCAGTGACACAGTAGTGCTGTTATTGCCCATTTTTAATCAGTCTCTTTTTATGGGGAAATTCAAACATTTAAACTTGAAACTCCTGTATTATTTAAATAAAAACTGAAGTCATGGTCACACAATATTAACTGTAGATCAGAAGTCTGTATTGATTTTGCTTGTTTATTATCATTATTAATTTCCCTTATGGAACTGGAGTTATTGCATGAATAGTTTCAATTGTTTGAATAACAAATGTAAAATTTAACACCTAAACCTCAGGTCTGTTGAACTTAAAGCAAAATCTTTACATGTAGCAAGGCACTATACCCAACCATAGTAATGTTTTAAACAGTTCAGAAGTTTTTTCTTTAACCTCATTTTTGCTGGGATATTCTGAGTGATTTGTCAGTGTTGGGACCTTTCCTGTTTAAAACAGCATGGCTGTGTATCATTTGAAGCCTCAACTGAGAGTGAGATGTTGAATGTGGGATGTGGGACATGTTTGTCAATATTACATGCTGGAGGAGGCAATGCACTTGCTCAGAATCCTTGTAAGTGCTGCTTTTTGTGTAGCCAGTAACGGAGAGCTGGCAAGTATATAAAAGATCATCATCTGGACCAAAACATCACCAAAAATGACTGGAGGGACATTTTTATTCAAATAGTAAAAATCACGGTACACTAATAGAAACAGATCACAAAACCCATCCTGTTCTGAAGAAATAACTTAATGAACCTGCAGATATTGAATCAATATTGATTTTTTACTTGTTAATATTTAATTTAAATTTTAAATTGCCCCTTTTTCTAGACTTATTATTTTATAAAACTGCTGTCAATTAAAACATTGATCTCCTTCTGCATATTTTTATACGATGGTTAATCTCACCATAGTTTATTAGTCTTAGGAGTCTTGAGTGTCATTAAATAAGTAATCTGTTTTCTGTGTTGAAATTGTAAACTTGTCTCTTTTAGTTAATGCATATTACACAAAACTCATCTATTCTTTTGCATAATGCAGAGTATCTGTGGCACCCAATAAATCTACCCAATCAGTTTTATATTTTCAAATTTTGTAAGGAATTTCATAAACAAGATTTTGGCAAACTGTATGCTTAGCGCAGTGATACAGTCTACCCCAAAAGAATTTAAAGGTCAATTATTTTTCCCTAGCCTATCTAGTTGATGGCAGCTGTAAAATTCCAGGTGATAATCAGGTTTTCCTCTGTGTTAGATAATTAGATATTTCTTCTGTTTAGATAATCCATCTTCTGTGGTGCGACCCTTAAGATAGTCTATTCTCTTTCAGGATCTTTGAATTGATCCCAAGGCTGTAGACCCTTAGCATATGTTCCTGAATTTGGTAAAATGGTAAAAGTCATATTTATCCATCCTAGAACAAGGAACTATTCCAGATTCTCTTTGGGAAACTTTCTCTGCCTTTGGTGATCTGTCTTCTAGTCAAAGTTGCCAACGACCATGGACACTAATAAATAGGAAGAAAATACAAGCTCCAATTTTCTGTAGTCTTAGAAACAGCCTGCAGAAGCCTAAAATAGTTTACCGTTAACTAAAGGCATTTCTTCTCATTCTTCTCAACAAATCGTAATAAAAGTTACACAATTTTATTATGGTCTATAGGATTTAATCTTCCTAGATCAAATAATTCTTTAAACTCTTTTTAACCTAGGCCAAATTTTATTAAATCATGAATTCTAGGGATTGACCATCACAGCTTTTGGGAGGCATTTTTCCATTTGTACAATTTGAATTTATTAACATGGTATTTTATCTATGATTTCCTTGTTTGCAATAACTCTTAACTGCATACTAAAAATTTCAGAATGTATTAAAATGCAATAAAACACAATCCATTTGTGGCTCAATTAATATTTACGAACAGTAACTAGTAACTTCTTAAAGTCATCAACATCCACAGCAACATCTTGCAAATACGTATAAAAATAAACTTTTGATTTTGGCAGGAAGCTCCAAGTAAGCATAACCCAGACTGGACTGTAACAACAGCATCTTACCTAAGCTGGGTGCCTTGAAATTGTTTTCATCTCACTAAGCTTTGAGCATCTACCTCTAGTATGCAGCAACAAACGGAGGCTTGTCAAGCACAGTCCACAGGACTTTTCTTAGATGTCAGATTTAGGATGAGGCAGATGGCATTCTAGAAGTGTCTCTTTCTTTGACTGCAACCCAGTGGTTCTAGAAAACTAATTCAAGCTGCCATGGAGATATCAGCACTTGGTGAGATGAACTTTACCTATGATGTCTGCAGTTACCTTTGAAAAATCTAGTCAATCTGTTCCATCGTGCTCCAAAATGGAAATGAAAATATGTAGCTTTTTCTGTTACTGGTTTTAACTTCTTCAGTACACCTGTCCAATGTGTTCCTCAGTAAAACTCAACTCCATTGAGACATTCCCACCAGCCAGATAGCACCGTGATGTCCTCTGTCCACTACCCTGCTCAGCTGTGTCAGTCATGGCCACACTGAGATCTGATGAGGAATCAGCCTGGGCAGTAGCTCACCCTCAGAGTAGCTACAAATGTCTGCCTCGCAAAGTGTTGTTCAAACCAACCTTTCACAAGTATCCTCTTAAATCTTTTTTTTTTTTTTTTCAAAACAGAAACTTACATTTGTAGTTATATATTTTTAGATTTTATAGTTACATTACATTTTTAGATTTTATATGTTTATATGGTATATTTTAGTAACTTGTGTTTACACTACATTTTTTTCAAAACACTCTATCTCTGACAAACCTAACTTGGATAGACACCCAAAAGGAATGCCCTTTGCAGATGTGCCAGCTTTTACGTTCTCAAAAGATGCTTCATCACCAAATTTGAGAGATCTATATACTGAAATACAGCAAAAAAATTAAAACAAGGCTCAAACCTTATTTCATGTAAATAAATAATTAAAATACAGTAATTAAAATACTCTAGGGACAAATTTTGTCATTTCATGTGCAAACTATGTCATATATAGGTCATTTCTCAAAATGTTGTTGGAAATAAACATACTTATTTTTTTTTTAACTTAGCAATGACTGCAGAAGAAAGAACATGTCATCAAGTCCTTATCTTGGTTGACTTTGAAGACCCATACCAGAAACTTAATAATAGAACAGAAGCACACAAATTTTGCTACAGTTAAGTCAAAAGGGATAAGAAGCCTAAATATTGTTGCCACACTCACCCAACTCTCAGCAACCAGTCAGTGCAGCAACATTTACTGGTACAAAAATAAGTGGTGGTGTTTCTTTTTGCCTACTTTCCTCCTTCCTGCCAAAAACTACAAGCTGATTTGATCAACTGGATGAGAGAGGCAAAACCAAGTGAAGTCAGGGAATAGAAAAGCTAAGCTGTGTGTCAGCTGCTGGATTCTGCTCACAAGATCTCCTGTTCCTAAACACAGATAAAAGTCAGATTAGATAAGGTTCACTTAACATTTGTGATGTCTGCTAGACTTGTATCTGACTCATCCCATTGATCGTTGATATATTACCAGACAAAATACTATTATTGGAGAAAGTCAGTGGAAAGTTACTTAAATAGGGAACTGAAGATTGCTGCAATACTTATAGCAAAATCTAAGCAGTTGTTCAGCTGAAGTTACCCTGGCAAAAAACAAATATGTCCTTTTGAGGAAAACTTCCCAAAGCCACCCCCTAAATGGGACTTTTATATATTGCTGTATCTCTTTTCCATCTTCATCTTCTACAATCTTTTAACTACTTTTCTTATTGCTTTAAAATAAAACTCTTGCTGGCTGCAAAGCCTCTGCAAAACCTCTACCAGAATTTATGTACAAATACCTCTTATCTTTTCCTTGGTGACCCATAGCAATTCTAGCAAACAACCCGGCTAGGTTGGCTAGATACATTTTTCTATCTATTTGCCTTATTAGCCAAGACACAAATAAGCTTCTTATCATCATACTTACAGTGCAATTTCAGCATAGTCCTTGGATCTCATGTTTCCCTGGCTATGTTTCTGCAGAATGAGAGCATATCAGTACGGTCAATATGCCCCAAGTCACCTTCTAAATAAAGATGATTTCTTGATTCATGTAATTACAGAAAAATACATTCATATACTAGCTATTTCCAAAATGGTCACTTGCAGGTAGTCCAGCAACATACTTGAGTTACCAGAAAAAATCCTGTTTATGATGCTTCTGTAAATCCAGAGCAAGGGACTGAGCTTGAGGAAGCCTGAAATACACATAGACATCACTCTGTTTTATGTTTCAGTTTGACTTTGTCGAGCTCCTTGATGGAAGACGTCTACTGACACAGGAGGCGAGAAGCTTAGAAGGACCTCAGCGGCAACACAGAGCTTTTGTGCCCTTGTCCAGCCATGAGACAGGGTTTATCCAGTATTTAGATTCAGGAATATGGCATTTAGCCTTCTACAATGATGGCAAGGAATCGGAAGTGGTTTCTTTTCTTACTACTGCTATTGGTAAGGATTTCCTGTATTATTCCTAAGCTTCTAAATATGCCTTGAGGCCAGATATTAACGCACATACTCAAATTGCATGATGGCTTTGTGTGGTTTTGGAGAGAATGCTCGTAGGGGATTGTATTTAGCAACAAGCTGAATACTGTTAGGCCTTAAATATCTCATAAGTATTTTGTAGGCCTTTTTACTAACTATATCCGTAACGAGATTCTACCCAGTGCCAAAGATGGATTACAAGCTTGAAATTCCCTGCTTCATTTTCTTCCTTTGATCTTCTTTGTATTTAGGCTTTTTGGTTGGTTGGTTGTTTTTTTCCTGTTTCTGAAGCAGAGGTACAGGAATGATTGAAGAGCACACAGCATCACCATGCAACAGTTTTGTGTGACGGACAGTCCAGCCTTTGAGAACCATCAAAATTACTCAAGCTGGAGTTCAGGCAGAGTACTGGGTTAAAACTCCCATAAAGAGCACTGCAAGGCTTGGTAGTAGGAACCACAAGAACAGGAATCTCTGTTTCTTCTTGCTGACAGAAAGCAGCTGAGATTTCTTAAGAAGAACAAATTAACTAAACAAGTCTCTCATTTTCTCTGGCAGTAAAGTGCCCTGCCAGTTCAGTGCACAGGCACCGATTTGTTGCTGTCCAAGAAGGAAAGGATCCTGCCTGTGGGCTGCCTGACAGTCTAGCACACTTGGGTATTCCTCCTCCACCCTGTAAATATCAGAATCCATTTCTGATTCAATAATATTTGAATTTGACTGACCTGCTGAAACTGTTCATATACCCAAATTCATTTGGTTGTAATTGCTCCATAAAACTAGCACTCAGCTTTCTTCTAGCCACAGTGATTGTTTAATGGACTTTTTTTCCTTGCTGAAAAAAGCAGACTCATTCCAAAGCTGCCATTAATCTCTCTCCCAGAAGAGGCATTGGTGTTGAGTCTCAGCTGTCTGCAATAGTTACCTAAGAGCTATGGGCTGTAATTTGTCTTGGCAGGTTAATTAAAAGTTTAGGTCTTATTAAAGCAAAGTCATTAAGATCCCAATATTCCATTTTAGCGTTAAAGTTTATCTAATGCAGAAGTGGAAACACTGCTGTAATACTCTGTGTTAAATTTAAAGCCTGGAAATGCACATGTTCAATCCTGTTCACAGTTAAGCAAGACCAGAAATACTTGCATGTTAGCTTAAGAAACTGAAGTCTTGCTCTATAGGATGCAGATTTACTTTCATTTAGTTTATTTTATCAATTTGAGTTTTTACGTACACTGACAACCTTCTGCCCAGAACCTCCAGGTATTCTTCTGAAAGCAACTTTTTTTCCTTGCCTAAGAATTTCTTCAGTTTAAAATTTCCCATCCGAGGAAAACTGATAAGGCTTTCACAACAGAAAACACTTTTAAAGCACAGTCACTAGTTGTTCTTGCTCTCAGAGTGATGCTAAGTGTTCTAGCCAGATTTTTCTCTTGGCCTCATTGCTCTAACATGGGTCGGGGGGAGCCAAAACATTCTCAATTTGCCTTTGAACAGCAGGGGAGTGATGTGGGTGAGAAGCATGTTAGACTGTCTTTACGGCAGACCTATTTATTTTGTTCATACTCTGCTGTACTTTCATGACCACATGATAAGCAGAACAGTCCATGATATACAGTCCATGATATATTCTGTATATTCCCTGTTGACCTTGAATCATTCTCTGTTTCAGTACAATGAAGTTTTCTTTTGCTGTACAAGAAAGAGCTTTGCCCCATACAGGGGAATCAGTTTGTCCACTGGCAGCAGTATACCAACACAAAGCTATAGTGTACAGAAAAAAAACTGTTTAGGTACAAGCTATGCACTGTGAAACTCACTTGAGATAAGTAAAACAATTCAATAGGAAGATGTGGCTTCTTGGGTAGAATTTGACCAGAAAAATGCAGCATTTTTGTAAGTACTATAAAAAAATATGATAACCTTAGCAAGTTGGTACCTTTCTTCTTAGTCTAGATTTCAACAGCTTGTTTAAAAAAAAAAAAATCAAGCCAGGTGTTTTGTGTAAATGTACTGTAACACTTCAGAACCTTTCTAATGTATTCATGAGGTCTGGCAAGATATGGTTGCTAGAAATTAAGTCTATAAATACTATAGTACTGTAGTGTTATAATTTTTGTCAGTGCCAGAGTAAAGAGGATACAGCAACCTGACACAGTGTTTATGAACCAGGGTGTAAAATAGCAATGCCAAACAAATAAATCAAATCACATGTGATGGGAGCCTTAGATCCATCTGTGTGGGGTGAGGAACGTGCAGAGGAGTTGCTCTGACTGTCAGAGGCAAGCTGCCATTTAATTTGATTTCTGTGGCAGGAGCATGTAGAAAATCTCCCGTTATTATTGCACTGACATAGGGCTTACAGTGAGAGCGTGTTTGAAAAGTACAGCTGTGGTACAGGAAGAAGTAGGATCCAGTGATCTGAGGACCAGCAGCCTGAAACTCCTGAATTCTGATTGATGTGCTAATTCTGATCCAGACTAGGCTCATGCTTCAGCTGCTCACCATGTAAAATTGCGGAGTGACATTTTCCCAGAGATGCTGCGAGGGTGATAGAACTGCTGGGAAAATGCATTTAGCATTAATTAATAATTATGGATAATAGTAGAAAGCACAAAATTGATAATGGAGATCATAATGATAAGTTCATAAAGCCAAACGGTGCAGTGATTGATTCCTTCAGGCAAACTTCCCCTGCGAGTGAGGACTCACCTGAGTAAAGGACCAAAGCTTTCACTTCAGCAATAAAAATGTCGGATGGAAAGGGTGCTGATTTTCCAAGTATTTCTGCTATGTTCCAAAAGACTGAACTTTTCAGAGCCAGTAAAATCATTGCAGGCTGTGTATGACAATATCAACTGCAGTTACTGTGCACTGCTTGTCTGGAATCATTTGGCCTTCATTATTCTAGAGAAAACTGGAGAAAAAATGGAAAAAACCTCATCTGTATTCCCAGTTTGATAACACACAGTTAATTTCATAAATTGTGAGGCTGTCCATCATACAGTTTTCGAATCCGATATAGCTATAACTAAATCCACTCAGGAACATTAGCACTGATTTTGAGGGCAGGAGATGGCAGTTTAGCCTGTTTTCTAAAAGGTTGTGGAGTCATCATCACTAAAGAGTTAGGTGGTGTCAAAATGTGTGCCTGTTACATGCCACTGCACGTAAACCTGGGGAGAATACAGCATCATGATGCCTGTCAGAGCTTATACCTCTGCGTAATACAGTCAATTCAGATGGAGCTAAAAAAAGATTATTCTGGGAAAGTTTTCAGCTTTTAATAGCATTTTTATATCCCATTCCTCTGAATTATAATGCAAGACATTATAAAGGAATGGACAATCAAGGTCTCTCAATAATAAATTAACCTTTTTGTAAATGACATTGGTGGCACTTTCTGAAATTTCTAATAGAAACACTTCTCTGAAAAGCGCCTTGTGGATTCACCTCTGCCTGATAGTGGTGATTTATTCAGAGCAATCCTGTATAAGTGGAGGAAAATAGTAGGCTGAGGAATCGGCTGGAATCAGCACATCTGAAACAGAGATGTTGGCCAAAAATCTGCTCAGTAGAAGCAAGAAACATCTGAGAGCCTGCAAACAGCATCTATGGAGTCAGAGAGAAAGTGTCTTCCAGCAGCTGTTACTGCTGAGCTCAGGCAAGCTTGGCTGTGCAGGGCCACTGAGAAATCAAAAGGAAAAGCAAAATCAGCTGTCTGTGAGAGGAGAGCATCTCTGTTTACCAGCATGTCACCCAACAAGCAACAGGAAACACATGTAGAACACCTGTGATAAGATGCAAGGTTTTGTCTAACTTTCATCTTCTGCAAAAGACAACACTTAAGTTTAAGAAAAGGACTGTTGTTTCTTCTGCCCCCTCTACTATCTGTAAAGAAAACTACTCTAAGTACTTTTCTCCATCAAAGCGCAAAGCTAGCTGGCAGTGTTATTTATAAGGGGCTGCCAGCACGTAAAGCACTTTGCAATGTACATCAAACGGCAAGCTCCCTTCCTGCAATAGCCAAAAATATAACCCACCCCCATTCAGTTCCTAGGACAGCAGTTCACACACAAGGATACCAACAGAGGAGCACTTCCCAGTAGGACTGACCTTAGAGAGGAGAGAAGAAATTACAGGACACAGAGGCAAACATGGGACTGGAAACCTTGTGTGAGAGGTGATAAGAACGAATCTTCCTGAGCTCTGAGTGAAAGTGCCTTTGTGTTTAGCTTGTTCTTAGCAAAGGGAAAAGGAAGAGCCTGAGTCACTCAGATTTGCTTCCCTTATGTTTGCTGCCTATGTGTAAGCTAACTTAAACCTTATGAGCTTCCAGTTCAGAGGGGATGCATAAGTGTGATCCACTTAGAGTCTCAAAGCCATTCATGTTATTTACGCTTGTTTTGCTAAGGTCTGGAAGAGTCTAAATTGGTTTCATGTAAATACTGAGGAGTCAGGATACCGAGCAGACTAACATGGGGTGTGATCTGTTTTGGCTTACACTTCCTTTTAGCTCCTTAATGCCTCAGTTGCTTGACTTAAAACTCCCCCATGTACAATTAGATCTTTAGGACTGGAAGTGAGGAAAAGTGATTTTAATGTCCTGGCTACCCTTTTCTGAACTTCTCCTTAGGCTAAAGAGGCTGAAAGTTTAGCAAGTACTTTGCTGCATCAGGACCCTTTAACTGTTAATGAGACTCCAGCTGCTCCGTGGAAGTGCTCATTTACTACAAGTGTTGTTCTCCCCTATTACATGAATATGGTCATCTGAGCCCTTCCCCTGTTTCACAAAGGGACTTGTGAGCATTTCCACCTTGTGATAACCCTCTACAGATAATTAATTAGTAGCCTGTTCCTTCCCAGACTCACAACTCTTTTCTTGCTCTGCACAGAAAAAGAAATATAGAGGCATATGGAAACTATGGCAGGGAGGAAAATCACTTTATTTTTGATGTTATTGATCTCTCTCCTGCAAAATAACAGCAGAGCTTTGCATGCTCTGCAGATAGTTTTTTGCCTTCAGCTCTGTGTGTCCCATTACAAGCCTTTGCTTGACAGACACTCTATCAGATGGTCAATGCCTTTTTTTGATTACCCTCTTGCTGCCGCCACCCCTTTTCTGATGCTTTGTTTCCCACTTTCAGCTTTTACCTAGCTTGTCTGAGTGTGGTAAAGCTTGTAGGTTTCAGTCAGGTAGTATTTAAGAAAGATACAGTCACTCAATTCAGGTAGGAGGCAAAAAGGACATTTATGAGTCCCTGCCAGGCTGTGCTAGGCTTTTTCTTCCCTTGTGAATTAGGCCTCGTGAATGATGCTATGTTGACAGGTCTGCTTGATTGAAAACTTAACACTTATCCACAGGGTAGGCTCAGGTTATGGTGCAGCACTGCAAGGTGTCTTCCAATAAACATCCAGCTGGCCACGGGACTTAAGGTCCTTCAGTGAGAATGGAATTAGTCCATGCAGGAGGATGGCAAGAAGACAGCAGCTTGCCATCTCCATCCTAGTCAAATCCAGCCCAGCCTGATAGGTAAGGTATCATCTGGAGAGCCAGAAATGTGGAGTGAACTCTCTCTGTCTGAGCTTTCTAAGAGCTGCAAGAATTCCTCTCTTCAAGCAGGTGTAGTAGTCTGCTTGGTGAGATTTCACTTTTTCATCCAGCCTAAGTGTAAATCTAATCTGTTTGCTTTATATGGCTTAATAAAAAGCAAATATAGCCTGAGCCTGGATCTGGAAGTGGAGAGAGGGCTGTGCAGAGGTGAAAATTTTCACGTTAGTTTGCTCTCCCTGTGCCCAGAGGTTTTTTGTTTGCTGTCCTCGGTAAAACAGTGGTAATGTTTTTAGATGGATAATGATATGGCCCTTAAAACTTTACCACTTGGAAGTCAACAATGCCTTTATCAGTGCCACCTTAATCTTTTCACCTTTTTCCCCAGAATTGGTGAAAAGTCTCATTTCCCAGTGAGGTGAGTCAAGGGGATTAGCATCTTCCAGTGTTGGAGTTTATCTCCCTGTCTGCCTTTTCAGGTGACTCCTAACAGATCAGGCATTGTTCCTGGTTCTTAAATTCCCTTCAGCTTCAGTTAATGGTCCTACATGATCCTATGGCACACCATTCGCTAAATGTTACCTGCAGCTTTCTGCCTGCTTTTCTGGAGCTGCAGCACTTCCAAGTAACCTGAGGTCAGATTAGTTGCTTCAAATCTAGATGTTATTTCTGATGACCTTTTTTCTCTCTGCAAGTGTCTGAAACAATTCTTACATAATAACCCTGCTTCCCAAGCCATAATGGCAGGCAAAATTATTATTTCAGGATTTTTCTTTTGAAGATGTAAGGCATCTCTAATAAAGGGGAAATTAGAGACACATCTCAAAGATAATTAAATAATAAGCAGCCTGTAAAGGTCAGATGCTTGGCTGTAAAAACTTCCGTAGCTGCTCTTTCTGTATAGAGTGTATCTCTTCATTGATGCTCTGTGAGTAAAAGCTAGCAGTAGAAAATTACACTGTATAAAACTAGCTTAGCTCTAAAACAGAGCTGGAATAATTTATTTAATGTTACACTTAGGCTTTTCTTGATTTTTTTTTTTTGGTTTTCTATGTACACTCCCCTTTCAATAGATCTTATGATTGCAAGTGGTGATTTGGGTGGGAAAAACAGGCAAGCAGACACATATATTCATTCATATTGTTGTACAGAAGAAATTAAACCATGTTTGTAAAGTCTGCTTGGATGCCAATAAGTATTCATCTCAGTAGAAGTTAGATGTCTGAATGTCTTAAATGAACCAGATTTTGTCTGGTTTTGATCATGCTTTAAAGTGGTAGAAAAATGAAGGTAGATTTGTCTTTTTGAAAAGATTTGCCTACATCTGTACTTACATGGGCTGGTAGCCTTGAACTTGCTTGTCAGTGTGCTGTTTGCAGGCAGGCAAGTTCTCTTGATCTGACAGAGCTTGTACAAAAGGTTTATTGATTGGGGTAATTACTTCAGTTTTAGGGTCAAGAAAGGGTTTATTTAATACTGAAGTTAAAGCCTGTTTCTTTCAGTTATTTCTGTCCCTTTTTTTCAGTTCACTTTCTTCAGAACAGCAGAATTCTGCCTTAATAACACGGCATACAGTGCTATCTGAGGGTTTCTGGAGAAATGTGTAAAACTGTGCATATGGTTTTCGTTTTTACACATTTGTATATAGCTCTTTCCATGCACCCCAGACTGCAGGCTAATGTAAGCACAGCTTGTTTTATTCCTGTGTCGTATTACCGAGCTGCTAGAACAGCTCTGTGCAGACTTTTCTTTCTATGAATGCACTCCTGCTAAAGCACAGAAATAAGGTTGTGGGAGTTGCTCGTCCACTTTGGCAAACAAAATGAGAACCCTTTCTGTACTAGAACAATAGTCTTTTTAAAGACTTAATTTTCCAAAGGTTGTATAAAAGTGTATGTACTTGCATGCAAGACCACAAAAGGGAACAGAGGCCAATGACATCGGCACCTTGGGAGTTACTGGACCAATCTCTCCTTTTGCACGGGGGCTGAGTGGGATGAGAAGGATGTAGTCTGTACGGTAACTTCTGGCATATATTGACTTTTTAAATGATAACGGCTGGTCTGTGTATTAGATGTGTGACTGCTTTCTTTTTCTAAGTAAGTGCTGCAACAGTCTCAGAAAAAGTTACATAAATTGTATTAAACTGATTTCTAGAGGGCTTGCTGGAGGCTCTGAGAAGGAACATGATTTGACCAAGTTTGTGCAGCCAGTGTGCTAGAGGCCGAAACAGAGCCATATATTCTACTTTTCCTCTGGCCCTGATCAAAGACCACTGAGAGCTCAATGCAGTTGCCTGAGCACAGGCATCTAGCAGCACCTGAGATGCCCCAGGGAACTGAAGCATCTCTACAGGGAGGCAGATCCAACATAAAACCTACAGGAGACTCTAGCCCTTCTGCAGCAGTGGCTGGAAACCAGGCATCATACTTAAGAGCACGTGACGAATACCAGGCACCTACCTAATTGAACCTCAGACATCAGTCATTCCAGCCAGACCATCCTTATTTACCAGGCCGGGTATATTTGCTACAGACTTTGTGTAAAATTAAACTTAATCTTTAATGCACCTAAAATTATAGCATTGCTAAGGTTTCGTGGCATCTGTTTGACCAAATGAGATCACATCTGAGGTCCTCTCTGTGGGTGTATGCAAGAATGGTTTGCTTTTTTCCCCTGAGAACACACCAACTTACAACATCATTTAAAATGAAACTCAAGGCCAGCTTTAGCCTTGCCCTGAGCTACAAGAGCAGAAATTGTAATGTAGTGAACGTGAAGTAACTTCCTGCTTGCTAGTGCAGCTCCAGAAGCTGAACCCTGAAGGCTGAATAATTGTTGTTTCCTGTATTAGTTTGTAACAATTTATGAGAGTGGGAAGGAACAAAAAAAAATCTTTGCAATCCCTTGGGCAAATTGGGGATATGAGAATTTAATTTACTGGAGTGAGATTCAGGTTTAAAAATATTCCAGCTGCAAAAAACAAAAACTAGGAAGAAAAGAAATGTTTGCAAGGTGTCTTCCTACATCTCCGCAGCCTTGTCATATGTGTGTTAAAGTACGGGATTAAAGTGTTACTGTGCTTAGAAGCTGCATTATAGAAGGAAGAAGAAAGCTTCAGCCCAACAGCTACTCTTTGTTTAAAATCATTCACTAGTTTTGGGGATTTTTTTCCCGGCTAACTTCTAACCTGTGATCACATTTCAAGTGATTTAGAACAGAGGATTTTTTCAGACGGTCAATGTACAATTCCTTAAGAAGTGCATTTCATAGACCCTTTCATGCTTTTAGCATTGCTCACATTCTCGGGGCAGAAAACAGTGTTCCCTGTATATCCCTGTGAACAGCAGAAATACATTAGCAGGATTTTCTAAAAGTTGGTGAAGTCAAAGGAGATTTTTACCATTAACTTAAATGTTAGTATACATAGACCAGTGCCCAAGTGCTTTTGAAATCCCACTATACCTTATGCTTTCAACCATCTGATAGCTTTAGATTTTAAGACATTCTGCACTGGAAAGATTTCTTCTTAAAAAGGAAGCAGTAAGAGAAAGGAATGAATCAGTGAGATAAAGCTCGCTCTCGAAGGGCAAACCAAATTCAGACCAAATGTGGCATAGGCTTCTGAAATGGTTGGGCTTGTTCTCTTCGTTATTTACTCCCCAAACTGTTCCCACATGGTCTCTGTTTCTGTAGCACAGAAGTTCAAAAACAGTGCACGAAAAAGCTGGTTTTGTAGTGTTTCCAGCTGGGCCTGGAGTTGAATGTGCTTGAAACAGTGTGAGAAAGACTGACATTATTGTGGTGAGAGCCATTCGAGTACCTGGATAGATATCTCAAGCCAGGCCTAGAAGCAGAAGTACAGACATCTCAAGGGAAAATGTGCTCACATGATGTACTGTCAAATTTGGCAAACTCAGCAGCTCTTGATGATTTCAATAAGCAACCCAAACTGATCCTGAATGCCAAACATTTTATGCTTCACCATCACCTTTTAAAATGATCCAGCCTCCAGAGTCACTGCTGGCTGGAGCAGGTACTTGCTGTCAGTACGTTGATGGAGATGTAGGGTATCTGCCATTACAAATTGCTTTATTTTAAAAGTTCTTACAGAAGAAGAGTAGGGGGAGAATAACATGCAATTGGATACCATGGTTACTGTACTTCACTCTGACTTTCCAGAATCAGGAGTGATTTAAGGATTGGTTTAAGGACTGCCTGCCCATTGCCCTTTTCCTCATTTAGCATCCTTATACCTGCATGTGAAGGTTAGAGTTCCACTGGGATATGAGATCAAAACAGGGTTATATGCATGGATCTTTAATTAAAACAGACCTCCCAGCCTTTAGAAAAGAAAAGAAAAAAAAATCTGGCACAACATCAAGTGGCAGTAGCAGTATCAGCATCACACTAGGTGCCCTACAGAAGAGGAAGCTGTGAAAGAGCACTCAAAAATAATGCCTCAGTTTCCATGATGCTGTCAAGACATTCACATCCCTGGCTGCCAGGTGTGGATTAGTTGAGCTAGAAATGTAAAAACCTTATAATACACAAATGAAGCAGAAAAATCAAAATCTCGGCAGGTGAGGATGTACCATAAGAAGGAATCAGTCATTTCAAACTTCAACTGGGAAAGAAAGAGGAGGAACAAGAGAATACCAGACCTGGCATTTCCACATTTCCTTTGTTTCCAGGGTATTTTTTTTTTCCCTTTTCTTTTTTTTTTTTTGGCTCATAATATTACATCTGATGTTTTGAGATATCGGAAGCCTGTTTTATCCCCTCTCACCTCCACGTCTCCCTTGGCATTGTTATCACAATTACAAGAGCAGGTGACAGTTCTCTAGGCTTAGATTCCAACCTATCCTGCAGTGCAATTCAATTGAGTAGCATAATTTCTTTGGAAAGTAAACAAGACTGCAAGCACTGCAACCGGGAAGTAAATTAAATGTGTTCACTGAGCTTCATCTTCTTTGCCTTCCATTTTATACTGCCTGACTTCCTATTAAAATTATTGCTAACGTAGTCAGGGCAGTGACAGGAAGCATTTTTGGGGAAGAGAGATGTTATTGCAATGAACTTGTAGGTGACAGCTTTATCCTGGACAAGCAGGTCTAGGAGAAGGCATACGTGTCTTGCTAAGGTTGCTCTGATGTAGCAGCAGAGAATAAGGTGGAATAACGTGGCGTCCCTTCACTCTCCCATGGGATGTAATTCATTGTACAGCGAGAGAGATGCTGTGCGCTCCTCATGACCCTTTTGCATTGATGTGGCTCACACAGGGGATTTCAAGGTTAGATATGAACCATGGAATCTACCTACCTGCTGCCGTGCTCCATGTGCACTCCCTCCCTCACAGCAAAGCATCTTCTTTAGTCAGAGGAACATGACTAGGCAGAAAATAGGTCAATGGACAGTCAGGAACAATTTCTTTCTGTGTGACAATAAATATATGTATTTAATTGAGGCAGTAAACAATTCTCCTCGAAGTATTTGTTTTACCTCCAGATATTTTTTTTAAATTAATTTACTGTTTTTAAACTAATGCATCTGTGTATACAGAGGGTGGGCATTTGTGAGGAAAGGGTAGAACTTCTTATTACACTAATCGGTATGCATGCAGTATCTCCCTGGACTGGTGGATTAGTATCTGTGCCAATTTACTTTAGGCTGAGAAGCTACATGTATCTTCTCACCAGCACAGAGCAAAAGAATTTGAGGCCATTTCTGGTGTAGAGGTGGAGTAGACTACTATTTGAAGAGGCCAAACAGCGAGGCTACCTAAAGAACCCAGCTTTTTTCTTTGCATCTCACTTCTAATATTGAATATTCTAATTGGTACACCAAGTTTCATTTTCTTTGAACCTTCATTCCAGAAACTGAGATTAGCATTGATTCATTAAAGTATAAGTCTTCTACTTCAGTGCTATTCCTACAAGTTTCTGACACCAAACACTGCCAGTTCCAGAACAACTCTTTGAGGTTGTTGAATAAAAATAGTTATATTTGAGTTCATAGGACCTCACTGCACTGAATGGCATTTAATCAGTTCTTAGAAAGCAATCCTAGTGCTTATTAACTCCCTGGAAAGCTACTGCCTTCAGTTGCCAGCTAGATAACTATTTTTTCTTTGCCAATAGATAGTTGCCTCTAAATGCCTAGGGAATGATGATGCTTGGTGGCAAGTGTAGGCTATAAAATATTTATCTTTAACACACAATTGTGTTACTGCAGCCTCTAATAGGATTTGGTGTCAGGCAAACATCTGCCTTGGCCTCTGGCCCAAAGATAGAGAAACAAGCTATTAAGTTGAATGTTGCATAGTAAATAAATAAGGCGGAAATACTGTTCAAGTAGCTATACCGCTGACCAACAAATATGGTGAGTATATAAGAAAAGAAGTCCATCAAGAGTCTAACGCTTTGTCTACCTCCTTAATATGTTTATTGTATTTCATCAGGATAAAGGTAATTCATGTAGGTAATTGTAAGCCTGGCTGACAGGTCTTTATAGAGCTCACCTTAGTAGAGTTGGTTTTCACGGGGCTTTTTGTCAGCAGCAAAGTGGTCCCCTGAGCGGACCATTAGCCTGGGAGCTTTGTTGCTCTCCCATGAGTCAGTTTATGACATGAAGCAAATGGTGTATTTGTCTATGCCCCAGATTACCAGCCTAAAAAAATGGGAATGGTAACAATTAGTAGTTTCCTATTGAACTCGGTGATATCCTTAAATGAAAGGTAGTGGAGTGTGAAGTCTTATTATGGGTATGAGCAGGATCATGCCAGTTTATAGCTTCTCTCGGAGTAAGGAGTGATTGCAGTGGGAAAACAAGCAATGAGATAAAGATTTTGGCCAAGTTTCCCTCAAAATCTACCAGCTGTGAGGTTACTTGTACTGAAAAAAGTTCCCTGAGACAAATGGCAAAAATCCCAAAGTATCCTCAGCAGCTGTAAGTCAACATGGTGCATGAAGTAAAGCTGGTTTGCTCCAGACCATGATCTGTTTCTTTCTCTGCTCTGATAATTAAAGCTCTTGAGCAGTAGGGACCTTAAAGAGTACTTTGAAGAAGGGTCTTGCTGTCAGAGAAGTCTAGGCTTTTACACTTAATGAATGTTTTCCATCTCTCCATTTTTATGAGTCTAGAAGCATCTTTGTACACCCTCCTTTTCCTGAGTGAGGTAGGCTGGACTAGGGTAGGGAACATCCACTATGTCAGACAAGGCATTTCTGTGCCATTCTCCAAAACGAGCCAGTGTGGATCTGAAGACCGTGTGTCTCATTATGTCATTTACTCCTTCTCTCAGAGGAGATCTGGATGTTTACAATATTTATTCAGGAAATTACTTGTTTTTTCAGTTGCTAATTAGATTTTGAAGCTGGCAGGACAATTACTTCCATACGCAAGCTTCTGCAGTCCCCATTAGAAGCCCCACTGCCTCAAGTTCTGCAGGTCTGTCCCCAGTGTGAGTTGTTTGCTTCCAGGAGGTTTGTTCCTGCTGTGTTTGGTTGTTGAAAGGTGGCATGGGAGCCGCATTTTCAATGTTCTCTTTGGACACGATAGCAAAACCATATGAAAGCATCATGCATCATCCATTGGCTGACCCTCAAATTAATAATCTTTGCCCTTACCAGCTGGTGTCAATCAGATCACTGCAGAGATTTGGAAGCCAAGAGAAAGCTGTGGGAGTCAGACTGAAAACAGAGAACATATATCTCTTTCTAAAAAAGAATTGTCCATGGTCTCACAGTGAATTTTAACAATTAAATAAAACAAAACAAAACAAAACGCTGTCGTGATTCTCTAAAGCAGTTCCCATGGCACTATTCATAAAACACCATATGGAATTCTGTATATATTGGAAAATATCCGTATAATTACGGAACAGCTAACAGAATAGGCTGTAGAATGGAGAGTGGAACCTAGCCATAACTGCAGTGACCTGTTTTTATTTATTGATTGACAGTTTGCCACCTCTGTAGCAATGTTGACTGTGGACATATTTAAAAGACAGACAGTTGCTTTGTGCCACTAACTTAGGGACTCCCTGAATGTTAAAGAGTTTACTCTCTTCTATCATCTAAGCCCCATTAGAAAATAATTTGGCTAAGTCCTAACTTCTGAATATTTGTCCATTTGATTCTCCATTCTTTCTGGAGTTCCCTTGTGATTACTCTCTTATGCCAAGTCATCCAGCTCCTCCTGTTTAGTTTGAAATGTAGACATTAGCACAGTGTGTGTGGATGTGTGTACACATTATGTGTACGTTTCAGAAGGGCCAGAAAATCGACTCAGCTGCTGAACTGGTGCAGTCTGTAACCACTGAAATGAAATCCAGTCCTGGGATGAAGACAGAGGTTTTTTTGGGAAGTCTTAAGCGCATATGACTTGCTAATGCCTGCAGTCTTCAAAGTAAAAAGAAATTCCCGTTTGTGAGTGTACCTCAGAATATAAATAGGACCATGCTCAGTATTGCACACACAACTCTCAGACTGGTTGCTCACAAGCCCCAGTCACAAGCCTTGTTTCTCATTAGCTTTGGAGTTCATGAGAAGAAAGGAGGTTCATTTAACGCTTCCTTTATGGAAATACTTTTGAGCTCTTTAGGAGCAGCTTTGAGACAAAGATGTACTGCATGAATTTTCAACTTTTCAGAGCTAATTCTCAGTAGTGAAGAACTTTTGGGAGTGTGCAGAGACTTTAATTGCCCTGAATCACACCGGGCAAGTTTGTATCCTTAACTGCTAATAATATGGTAAGTGGCACCAGCCACTGAGGGGGAAGAATTTCTTTTCACTTCATCTCGTCTCTATCAGGCAGGTTATTCCAGGGCAGTGAGGCAGTGTAAAATAAGAAGACATTAGAAATGTTACTTTTGGCTGTATTAGAAAAACAAGGAACATCAGAGAAAGCAACGAAGTAGGGTGAAGGGATTTTTAAGGGCCTGCTCTATTATTAATAGTATAGGGTGTTCAGGCCACAATTAAGAGCTGTCTCAGTGAAGAAGGTACAATGGGTTGCATTCATCTGTGTTTTTTATTCCTTCTGTGTTGGCCTAAATATGGTATGATGCAGTTAGGGGACACTGACAAAGAAGAGTGGGAAGTCAGGGCTTGAGGACATAGATATAGGAAGTGATACGTGTGCATATCACTGCATTTTTGCAAAGTAAAATGCCAGATCTGTAGATGAACCACAAAATAAACATGAGTATTTTTTTGACATGCATTAGTATCAGTCACTGCTGATGGGATCTGACCAATTATAGATGTCTTTGGTGACAATATCTACATCTGAACTAGTCAGAGGAGGAAAGGATACACCACTGGAGCAAAGTTTATTAAATGTATTCACTCTAAGATATGGGAGAATTTGGTTACCTGAGTACAGGTATGCTCCATTTCTGTGGTCACTCTGAACTTCTAGATCCCATTATACATAGTCAGTATAGTGGACGAGAGTCATTTAATTTAACCTACAGTAGACATCTAACTGGTATACTGAGTCTTGCCTGTCTTGTCCTAGGCATCACAAGTGCATCAGCTGGATAATACTATAAATGCAAAATATTATTTCCAGTAACAAAGATTCCCATTCAGCTGATGCGGCGCATTGTTACACTTTGGAATAACTGCCCTGCCTGATGATACGTTGGTTTTTAAGCGTTGCTTTGATTTTTTATTATTTATTATATATATTACATAAATATACCAAGAAAGTTGTATGGTTATTTTACTCCTTTTCAGGGACTCAATTTAGTCCTTTAAAGTAAACACTTGAAAAAAGCTTTAAAAAAATACGTTTTAGTATACTATAGGTGTTGTCATAACACTGGGAGTCTGTCCTTTGTCAGGCACTGACATAGGTATTCCCATTGACTTCAAAAGTCATGCATAGGTAACGTCTATGCAGTGTTGCTACAGCTTGCAAACCCCAACCCAGCATGGCTGTGTGATGGTGAGGTTTTATGAGACATCTACGTACTGCTCTGATGCTGAATGGCATGGCCCTACTCCTTCTGTTCCCAGTTTTCAGGCAGTAGAAAACAATTTGCTTGCTTTTTTTCTCTGTTGTATTAATTTTTCACCACCTTTTGAGCTGAAACAACTCGGTGAAGGGTCTGACAAGTACCAGAGCCAGCACAAGAAAAGGGAGCTTAGACTTGTTCCTAGGAGGAGAGAATTAGAGGAAAAGGAATGACCCTTTCAGCAAAAGGAGCTGTTAAATCTCCTTGCCCATCTCATTATCTTGTTTCACAGTACTCACACTCTGTATGTTCTTCGTATGTGTAAGTATGTGTATGTGCATAAACAACTTTTTTAAAAAAATTTCTGCATATATTTGTTGAAAGCAAGAAAGATATGAACATTCTAAAAGAAAACCAGAAAGAAATGCATAAAGCAAAATTATTTTCATTTTCAGCAGTGGAATTAAAACATCACAAAATTCTGAAGATGATATACATACAGGCTAATATTAACTTTTTGTTTGCAGGATAGATTTGTGTTTATACCTGCTATTAAATGAGAGTTAGTATACCTAAATATCAATATAAATGCACAAGGCCTGAGTTGCTATTTCTTTATTCTAGGAAGCATGGGTGCTATTTGATTGGAATAGAGATGGCAGCTCAAGCCCAAAGTGTTGACTACATGCTGTGATTGCATGGGCACTGTAAAGTGAATATCTGCTTAACTATAGATGTTAAGTGTTAGAAAACTGACAGCATTTCCTTGTACCTTCCTTGCTGCATGGAACTATCTGATCATGAGATGTGTGATGCCAAGGCTTAAAATATAAATGCTTGAAACTGTTTTTATTATTTAAAACTGCTGTTGCCTTTTATGAATGATTAAATTACACCACATCCTTTAAAATGTCCTTCAGAAACCTCTGCTGTTTCATTGGAGAACACCCATCGAGAAACAGGCTTCCTTTCATTTGTGATTAGAAACTAATTTGCACATCTCTGCTGCGTCTGTTTCTCTTCACTTGCACTGATAGGGAGTTTACAAGTATCTTTGCTACCACAAGGCCTCGTGAAGTACGTCCGTGAAAGCACAGTCATTGTTCACATGGCTGAGATTTGCACCCCACTCCACGACAGGTGTACCACCAGTGCCCCTCCTGTACAACTGAATTGCGTTTTAATCTGATAAGCATTTCCCTCTGAGAAAATGTGAAATTGTGTGGAATGAACCATGGTATTCCATCACCCTTCCAAGCCCCACTCAAATTTACTCAGTCTTCACTCACGGTTTAGTCAAGAAAATAAAACTATTTTCATTCTCTTTTTGATATATATAATGTTTATCAGCTTGTGTTCTTCTTTTATGAAAGATAATTTTTAGCACAAATATTCTGAGCTGACCTCAAAACAAAAGTGCTAGATAACATTTTGCTTACCTTTTAACTGTCCTTGAAAGATGAATAGCCAGTGGTTTTGCCAAAGTCAGGGAGTTTAAGATGGTAACTAGAAAACAAGTGTGGAATAATCCCATTCCTGTTCCACCAAGATACAGTATTAGCCCCAGCACTTTGGGCTGTTTAGGTAATATTGTAGAACAAAAGAGAAGGCATTTGGTTAGAAATAATCCTTCAACAGGCAAAGTAAACCAAGGGTCTGTGTTCTGTAACTTCATAGGGGAACATTTCTATGATAGCTTAGCTCTGTTTGGCACAAATACGTGCCCCATGTTCACTTACCCAGGTCAACAAAATTGGACGAAAGGTGCATGTTCTGCCACGAGAATGGTGTGTGTTGCTTCTCTCCAATAAGTTCAAAGAGTGAAAATGGTTGGAAAAATAAGCAAGAAGAAAAGACATTTGGAAGTCTGCAGGTACTGAGTGAGGACAAAGCCTGGTGGGTGCTGAGCAGCTGAGATTTAATCATAGGATTTGCAGTTGCTCCTCACTAATGTGTTACGGGTGAACCATCCATTGGTGAAAATGGATGAGCGCTGTTTAGTGGAGCTCAGATTAATGCTTTCAGCCCCAAGAGCAGCAATTGCTTTGAAGTTTCAGCTGCCCTGCCGTCCAGAGCCCTCCCAAACTTGGTGTTTACTTGCCTGAAGAAGTATCTGAATTCTCTTCTGTTTTCCAGAATCAGTGGATAATTGTCCCAGTAATTGCTATGGGAATGGAGACTGCGTGTCTGGGACTTGCCATTGCTTCCTTGGCTTTCTCGGCCCTGACTGCGGCAGAGGTAGGAATTTATACTTGATTAACTCTTCCCCTCTCCCCTTCAGTTAGCATTTTTCATGCAGAAATTATATTCATGCGTGTGCCTTTTGCAAAGTACACCTCACCCAGCTTGGGGATGCTGCAGCAGAAAGGAAACAAGTCGGATCTGTGGATCTGTTTGCTACTAGTTGTGATTGCTGTGACCTTAGCAACAACACAATGCCCTAGTTGCATATGGACAGGCAAAATGTCATGCTGGGAATTTTCTCTTTGGAAGCCACTTTAGAAAATGTGACTTACAAATGTGGCATTATTGTTTGTTTAGCAAAGCACTCTGTCATTGTGTGGTATGACCCTATGAATGATACTTTCTTTTAAGACACTGATTATACAAAAATTAAGTACCGTTTTCATTGCTGCAGGCCTTGCAAGTCTGCCCGAGCTCTGATTGCTGACAGCCTGGCTGTGGGGACAGGGGCAGGGTTAGAGTAAGGTTAGGAGTGGAGTAATGGCAGGAAGAACTGGATACTCTGGCCAAAACTGAAAACACTGGGGCAACTGGGAAGGAGGCCTAGCCCAGCAAACAATATAATACATTTTTCTGCTCAAGTGATAAGTATTTTTAATAAATGGTTTTGAAAGGATTTTCATTTGACCTGAAATTTTTAGGTTATTTAAACATTAAAAAAAAAAAAAAAACAACCAAAAACCTGAGGTACTTTTAATAAGAACATTTTTCAGACTGAGAAATCAAAACGTTGCATGTGGGAAATGCCAGAATGCTGTGCATCAACCTTTTCAAGGCCTTTTTTGGCTCAATCAGTCCAACAAACTAAGTGCAGATTTATAAATTTGAGGAGGAAGGGAGTGTAAAAAGTTAGTGCCCACACAAGGAGCTTTGCTAAGGCAACAGGTCAGGCCTTCACCCCAGCCCATTGCTTCTTTGGAAAGCAGGCTGGCTCCTTCCCAGGAGAGAGAGCTAAACTCTGTCCAACCCCATGTCCTCTCCCCCTCCAGCTGAGCTTGGGTTACATCACTGCAGCCCAGCCAAGAGACAGAGATAAGGATGGCCACACACCCCACAGGCGGCGGGGAGCTCTCTGCTGAGGGAGTGTGGTCCAGGCTAAAACCCCAGAGGTGTTTCAGAGTTCACAGCCCAGTAAGATGGATGTGGCAATCTGCATCCCTGAGAGCTGTTCTGTGGAACTTCTTGCTGACTCAGGTTACACTTGGTTTGCATTTCCTTACACTTGGTTTGCATTTCCAAGCTCCTTTTCAAATCCGTAGAGCTGCAGACAAAAGGAGGGTGGGGTTGGTTTTTTTTTCCATCTCCCACAGCATATTCCTGCTCACACCTCCTAACTTTAGGTAGGGGCAGAAGTTCAGGTTTTGTTCCCTCCAAGGCTCCCTGTCGTCAGTGGAGAAGGAGAAGCTCCTTCACTGTGAGTCAGAATATTTAAACTTTTGTTCTGAATCCACTTTCAGAGGAGCTTACCTCCCTCCATGGGTTATATACCTAGCTTTCCGCAGGCACTTCAGTTGAGTCATGTATCTCCCATTTCACTAGAGTGCTTACTCTGGCTGATTTGAACACCTTTTATGCAACTCTGTCTTTTGGTTCGGAGTCACCTGGGTCCAGATTACAGATTACTCTCTGCCTTTAGGAAGACAGATTAATACCTGGAGTGTCAAAACGATATTTGTGTATGCATTTCCACCCAGTGGGCTTGTTAAATGGATCATCTTGCCATGAGCATGAGTACGAGGGCCCCAGCATTGGCTTCCTGTTGGTTTCAGGGGAATCTAAGATGCTGCTTTTGACCTGCAAATCCCTCAGAGGGCAGCAACCATGGCATGCGTAAGGCTTCTACAGTACCTGTCTGCAGCTGTATGTCGGTCCCTGTACTGAGCAGTAATGCTTAAATAAGCAGGTCTCTGCCCACGTGAAGATTTCTAGGTTATAGATTTCCTGGGTGTTCCTTTGTTTCAATTCAGCCTTGTAATTCACCATCCAAATGAGTGGGAAACTGTGGAGCGGAAAGCCTTTCTGTTTTTAATAATGGTTTAATTATTAATGTATTATTAACCAATTACTTTAAACAAAGTAAATGAGAACAAATCACCAGAGGTGTATTCACAGGCCTTTTGAAGGCTTACTTGAACATGGGAGATGGTGTTTTAAAGTTCTATATAAACAAACAAATGAATGATCTTACTTTCTGCTGCTAAACTTTACAAGAAAAGTGGTGTGCATTGGGTTGTTGCTACCACAACCACACTAGAGAATTACTATAATTTCAGCATCTTACATATTGTTTGCTGAAATCTGAATGATCAAACAATAATTATATATCTTTAGATATGAAAAAAAGTTGCACAAGTAGCAGTGGAAAAATCCAAAACCCACTTTTGTCTCTATTCGTTGTGGTATGCTACAAAGGAGGTCTTGTTCTTGCCATTGCCTTGACTTCTGCAGCAGTACTTTCCAGGTTATTCTGAAGCTGGTCTCCACAGAGGGCTCTGTAGAGTACCAGTCTTATTGCAGATGGCCAGTAATTTATCTGATCTTGTACTGAGTGGTCAGCTGTCTTGTCAGAAAACATGTAAGTCTTTCTCAGCAACCTCTCACTTTAAAGGCAATTATTCTTTCTTGTTGAAAAGAGCTGCAGACTCCTCTTCCAGTGCCTTGAAAGAACAGGATCCATTACTGAGCATTTGAAATTTGAGACGGGGGGGGTGGAAAATTCCATCAGCCTAGCTGAAAAGTGAAATTACAGAGTGAGTTTGCTGTGAACCATGTACACAGCACAATGTATCTTAAGCAATTTATGTCTCATATTGTATAGGTGGATATCTCCTTGCAAATGATGCACTTGAAATGCACCACTGCAATGTGCTTCCTTTAAAGTGAATGAGGGCTCCTTAGTAATAGCAGTTGCCAAATTCCTTTCTTTTCTAAACCTCTTTTATCTTAGTCAGGCAAATATAGCTCACTGCCTGTCAAACTGGCTTAACAGTCAGAGCTGGCAATGCTTTGTATTTTATTGAGGTTGCTATAATTCTGTGACACTCAAACCGACTTGACTACAAGGACACATGGAAACAACACAGGATGTGCATTGTGCAATTAGTATCTGAAAAAATGGGAAGAGGGGAGGAATGTTTCCCTTAACCATGTTAATACCTCTTGCTCTGTGTAATCAGAGTCAGGAATGAAGCAAAAGAGGTACATTGTATTCGTCAAACACCTAATGCAGTTGAGTTAAGCAGCAGACTGAAATATTCCTTTCGCATTTGTCCTGCATAACAATGTTCATAAATTGCCTTTCTGAGAGGCAGGTGAGAAGCCCAGCTGCTCTCACCTAAGGATGATGAGCAACTGAACAAGAGAAGTCTGTGTTGAATATATGTCTTTGCAGCTAAGTTTCAACGAAATGAAATGGAAGAGAACAGGGCTTAAGCAAGAAGAAGTTTCCAGGCACAGTGAACAGGGGAAGGTTATTGTTTCTGAGGGACAGAAATCAGCAGTTTTCCTGGAAAAATCAGAACAGAGGGCAAAGGGAGCATAAGGTAGCAGGTGTGGAGAATGGACGAGGGAGAAGACATCATCAGAGAGGAGCTGAAGGAAGCTTAGAGCACAGCGATAACCAAAGCTTTGGTCATGGGGGCTGGGGTCGGGTCCTTGATGACCTTTGCTTCCTTGGGGAGCCTTCTCTGTATCCTTCAGTTCATCCCATCCCACTCTGCCTGACATTTTCCAAATTTAGCCCAGAAAACGCTTAATCCTGGGATCCATCATGCCACAGCATGAGCTTGTCATCTTCCTGTTCTCCCCTTTCTCACAGGGAAGACATCCTGTATCTGTTTGGCCTTGATAATCAGCCGACTTTGCTGGAAACAAGGACAATTAAAAATCCTTTATAAACTGACAGAAAGATCAGAGGATAGATATGGAGAGCTTTTATTACAGGGAGCTTGGAAGGACTAGAGGCCAGTTTTGTGTTGCGTCTGGTGATGAGAGTCCAGCAGAGGTGATAACCAAAAAAGGAGCCTGGAAATTCAGTTAGAATCATAGAATTGTTGAGGTTGGAAAAGACCTTTAAGATCATCAAGTCCAACCGTTAACCCAGCACTGCCAGGTCCACCACTAGACCATGTACCTCAGTGCCACATCTACACATCTTTTAAATACCCTCAGGGATGGTGACTTCACCACTTCCCTGGGCAGCCTGTTCCAGTGCTTGACCACCCTGTTGGGGAAGAAACTTGATGGTATGACATGAGCTGAATCAGGGAAGTATTCTCAACGTGGCATTCTGGACTCTGAGCAAAGCAACTGAAACCCATAAAGCTGAGAATTACAGCAGCAAAACAGGGGAGTGATTTGTGTACAGCGAAGGTCCACAGCAGAGGCGGTGTCAAGGAAAGTATGAAGTCTGGCAGCGGGTCAGGGATAGTGATAAGCAATCTAAGGTCAGTGGTGCTGCTGAAAGAAGACACCAGTACATTGAGAAGTCAGAATGCAAGAAAATTCTGAGTTTAGTTAGTGAAAAAAAGTATCAGAGACACAAAGCAAGGAGATATGCTAACTCAAGAGCACTGTTTGTTTGTTTAAACAGTCATAGCAGAGTGCAGTTAACAGCTGGGTGTCATCCATGTGAAAGAATTGGTTTTGGCAAAGAAAGGAACAACATACCCCACTGAAGACTGGGTATAGAGAATATAAATCCTATGCTGGAGTCTTGCGCTCTTTTTTGAAGTGAGAGCCTCTTCGCTGAGTTGTGTTTTAATGTGATTTCTATTATCTGTCCCCAGCTTCCTGCCCAGTGCTATGCAGTGGGAATGGGCAGTACATGAAGGGGAGATGCTTGTGCCATAGCGGCTGGAAAGGAGCAGAATGTGATGTCCCGACAAACCAGTGCATTGATGTCTCCTGCAATAACCATGGCACGTGCATCATGGGAACCTGTATCTGCAACCCAGGGTACAAAGGCGAGAGCTGTGAAGAAGGTATTTGCAAGATGCATTCAATTAGCCTTTTGCTTTGATTGTCATTATATAATTACAGGGATGAAGGCAATTCAGAATAGGACTGGCACTTAAACAGAACAGTAATAGTCACCTTAGGGACACAATAGATGGATGCAACATAAAAATGATATGTTGTCATAACTTGTCGTTAGCTATCATATTTGTTCAATAATTGGATGAAAAGCCATCAAATGCTTCGGATAGACAAATCTAGTTGAAAGACCAGAACATCTAATCATATGTTCAAATGTTCTTATTAAAGCATCGTTTCCATTTACACATCTAAACGTATAATTACTTTTACAGTGCATTCTTCTCTGCTATGCTATGCCAAGCAATTGCAGTTGCTTGCATACACAAAATGGTGGCATGTGAGAGAAAGTCCCTGATTACTGTCAGCTTTAAAAGCTTAGAAATGCTCAGGATTTGATCTAAATTCTGCTTCAAAATCAGATATTATTTTAATGGCTCTTCCATAGCTTTTTGCTCACATTAGCCCCCAAACATTTTTTATTTACATTTAGATTTGTGGCTTAGAAATATAGTGCTTTTTAACACTTATCTTTAATCTTTTTGTGTAGGAAATCACCTGCCACCATAAACCTTTATCTTCTCGAGTCTGTGACTGCTTCTTATTGCTAAATGAAAAAGTGGGCAGTTTTCTAAGTGTACAAATCATTCGGACAATTACAAAAATACATCCAAAGGTGCCTGATTTAAAAAATGATGTTCAACACTTTTGAAAACTATTCTCAAAATTCTATGCAGGTGACCTGATACATAATTACATTTAAATTATCCTTCTAGAAATACATACGTAAGGCCTCTGCACCACCTGAACGATTTAAGACATCTATTTGATACATGTATAAGAATCACAATGGCTGTAATTAATTAATGGTTGTTTTCACGTATGTGGGATAAAGATTTGTCTGAAATGACTTTATTTTACAGACAATGGAAGTAGGCTGAATTGGATTCACGTGCTCAAATGGCATCTAATCTGGCAATTCTTTTGATGAGCTAAACGTATTGGAGTGGGACATCTCTGATGTAACATGGCTTCAGTGTCAGTCTAGAGATGGAGACAGTATCATCTCTTACAACAAGAAGCCATCTCTTGAGTAACCTTCATTTTGGCTTAAGAAAGCGCAATTCAATGAAGTTGTGGGGCATGCAAAACCTAAAGATGGTGACTACTGAAGTATCTTTAAAGCATCTCTGTAGACCTCATATTTACTAGATCATATCTTTACTGATTTTGTCTCCAGCCAAATGTGTTTAATATGTGTAAATCAGAGTAAGATTTGCCCTTTTTCTAACAGGAACCTTTTTTCCCTGGTCACATTTAAAGCAGAAAAGCCAGACACTATGCAGTTATTTTATGTTATCACTGTAGCAGGGGGCAGTGTCAGCCCCACTAGGTAAAAACTTGAAAAAGAATGAAGAACAAAGAGAACATGATTTTTCTTATGAGCTGTTTAGTATTTCTCCAAGAATGCATTTGTTTTTCATATTCAAGGCGTAATTTGTACTGTGTTGTGAGGGAGGAAGTAACTCAGGAATATGCCATGTGGGAAATCTTGAGGACATATATATATATACACACACATATATATATTTAGATCTAGTAAAAAAGTTGATTTATACTATTTTTAAAATTGCTTTTGCTTTTTAATTTATCCTCTAAGAAGGACCATCTGGTATTGATTACTTTTTATTATTTCTCACTTCTTGTAGCTTCACTGTTTAGTCCACGTTCATAATGAGTTTTCATTCCAGGGTTTCTTCTGTCTTTTCTCTTTCCCCCATAGAAGTTTAGCAATGTTTATAAAACATCAGTCAACAATCTTGCATAAGCTTTTCTTTTCTCCTTCCTTAGTTTATTGGCCCATATTTTATAAGGCATGGGCTAAGCCAGCGAGACATTAAAGGGAGGGGAGCAAATTTAAGCAGTGAAAAATGAGAAGTTACTCTTTGGGTACCGAATAAGCCTAATAACTTGTGTGACCAATGAAGCATGAAGCATGCTGGGGAAAAGTGTAGAAGAGGCACTAACCTTGCTTGCTGCGTGATTTATCTTCCTGAAAAAGATTCTGCACAAGGCTGAACTATAAATGGGGCATTTTCCAACCAGGAATTAGACCATTTGGGACATTTTCCAAGCAGCAACACAGATATATGCAAAACTTTTTTTTTCTCCTCTCTTTTTCCAGTATACTAGATTTTGTCAGCTCTGCCCTCCTGCCCCACTCCCCATCTCTGCTTCTCTCAGAGCTGAGCAGCTAAATTTGTCAAGCAGAACCCCCTAAAAATATACCATTGTACTCGAAATCCACTAAGCAATTGATTAAGAAGAAAGCAGAAGCCTGTAATCCTGTCCCAGGGCCCTTCCGATGGTGCAGAAAGCCTAAAGAGATACAGCTAGTAAGGCTGAGATTAAAGTAGCCATTGTGTGTGACATTTTCTGAAAGGGCTCATTTCAACATGAAAAATGGCCTTGGGATTATGATAAATGGGGGGTTCTGACATGCACATTCCCCTCCTATAATCGTCTGTGTTAGAGCTGAGATAGCAGATTGTCTGCCTCCTGTGATGGAGCCCCCTGTAAAACTCACCTTTTTCCCAATTGACCTTCAGAGGGGATGATTAATTGCCTGGAGGTAGCCTCTTGTCAGTTAGCCTGTGATCTTTGTTCTCTATGTTCAAACCATCTGCTGAGAACGTACGAGGCTGCTAGTCCGTTTCTTAGTCCTTTTCATACTTATTACTGCTGAGAAAGAACAGGGCCAGGGCTTCAAGTGTCTCATGGTAAAATTGGCACCCTAGCTCCCAGCTCGCTAACAGTGAAGGAGATTTATAGACTCATCCTTTCCAGCCTCTTAGAATTTTTGAGGATTGTTCCAGCTATGAGCAGGTCTCCAGGAATCAAACAAAACAGAAAATGCTCTCACATGCCTTGGGATAGTAATAGCTGAGCCATTACTTGTCAGACTGAGAAGGGTTTGAGAATCCAGGGAATTATCGGAGCAGCTGTTGTGTTTCCTTTTAAGGTTTCTGGATCTTAAACAGGTCATTGGGAGTCTTACCGGCTTTTACAGAGGAGGAAAAAAAATGAACCACAAACCTGCTGTGTGTGCAGTGGCCATGTTCTGCTCTTCTGTATTAGAGCCAGGAGCTGGACAGCTTTCCCTTTGCTGCTTAGCCAGCCTGACACTTGTCACTGATCCCCAGGGCACTGCCACACACCGTTTCAAGAGATGGCAAGAATTTCTCTAGGCTGTTCTATAAGCTTTTATATATAAACAGATGATCGACTCCCTCAGGTTTTTTTGGGGGGAGGGTGTCTAGTGCATTTCGTATTTTTGCATTGCTGGGTGAAATTCCCCCGTGGGCAGAGGAGCTGACAGTTGCCTACAAAACACATTACTCAGGAATCAGGCAGCAGTATGTTCAGCCTTTTGGTGCACGTTGCTATACCATGCACCTAACTGAATAGTCTCCGGTGTTGTTAGGAAAGTGCCCCTTTGGGGAAAATAACCCCAAAACACGTTAAAAAAAGTGTAACTTGGTAAGAAATAAAACCAGAAGAACACCAATATAAAAAAAGTAATATTGTTTTGGTTTAATCCTTACTCCAGAAAACTGCCTAAGGGTATGTTTAACATGGAATTTATGTAAGCGTCTCTGAAACCTGTCTAGATTTCAGCACATTCTTCAATTTAAGCGTGTATTTTGCTGAATAAGGACATCAACTTCTGCTGAATCTTTATGTAAAATTCTCCCTCAGAAAAATAGAGCTCAGCTCTCAGTTAATTAGTAATAGTAATTTAGGTTATTCTAACAGAATAAAAGGAGGCCCAATATGTGTGCAAGAGAATATTATTCTTATTCTGTTCTTAATTGATATTAACCTGTTCTTACTAGAAAGATCATTTGTTAGTGTAGGTCTGGATAAAAGAATGGATTTCATCATTAAATTTTTCTCTATTTTTCATGTAAGTGTTTTGGGTCTCACTGCCTTTTGGGCCACTATCTTCTTGCATGAAGCTTCTGGTTTGTGCCCAACGGGGCATTGCTTTCTGGTTGGAGCCTTGAAATACTATATTAATACATTTGTGTAGATGGCAGTCTGAGCGGGTTTTTTTCTGCAATTACCATTTGCTTTCCCTGTCTGCTTCCTCTTCCTTCTCACATGTAGTGGACTGCATGGATCCTACCTGCTCGGGACGAGGCGTGTGCGTGCGAGGAGAATGTCACTGTTCGGTTGGTTGGGGAGGAACAAATTGTGAGACCCCAAGAGCCACTTGTCTGGACCAATGTTCTGGTCACGGGACCTTCCTCCCAGATACTGGACTCTGCAGCTGCGATCCCAACTGGACTGGACATGATTGCTCAATCGGTAATGTCAGCGGTGACTTGCTGTTGTTTTTTATTTTATTTAAACTTTGTAAACTATTCAGACTTAGATCTGCGAAAAGCATGCTACGAATATGTTCCAGTAAAGCACATGTAGGGCATGACTGGAAGCAGAAATGCCATAGCTCAACTACATAAATAATTCTGCTTCCATTGCTGAGCATAGAGTAATATAATAAATAACCCCATTAAAGCCACCTAGGCTTGCAATTGTTCATTATGTTGCTATGAATGTAATTGATGGTCTACATATAACTGCTTGTTCTGGTGTTAGTTCTTGATGAATCCCAGTGGTCACCAAAGGGCCTGTTTTGATTTTTAGGAGATGACTGAATATTCTTTAGGTGGCTGTAAAAAAGAAGAAAGAGGTGGCAATCCTTCAGGTCCCATTTCCCTCCTGAACAAAAAGGGTGTGCTTTTCTAGACTCAGATGGAGGTGGATGAATGTCACGTGAGGTTCATATTAAGACTGTAAGCACTGTCCTCTATTAAGTAAAAAATAAGTTTTCTGAGTAGAGGTATTTAACAGTAACAGCACCTACCAAACAGATGGATTTTTATGTCAGTTTTGAATAGAGGTTTGGAACTGTGACCTTCCTTCTTTCCTTAGCTGAATGGGCATCTTGCTCAAAATATGCATCAGGTATCTGAAATGAAGGTTAAAGAAAAAACTATTCAGGAGCCTTTTCTTTTCTTCCAAACACAATTAGCTTATAGAGGCCACACGGAGAAATGCTATAGTACATTAAATAGTCAGAACCTATGGAACATTAGTCTTTTGGCCTCTGTGCTGTATATTGTGCTCACAAACAAGAGACCACAGCAGTAACGGCTTCTTTACCTTACACAGCTGGGGTGGAACTAGGCCAAAAACCCAGGGCAGCTCAGTGTAGGCAATTCAATGAAATGAATTTTCAGCAAATAACAAAAAACCCCCAACCCATTAGGGGAGTGGCTGTAGTAGAAAAATTATATGACCGATATTTTCACTGAGGAATTAATATCATATGCAAAGCAAATCAGGTTAACGGCTTGCAGGTATTTTAAGGTAACATCTTCCGGGGATGGGGCAAACTGAACAAACTGAACAAACAAAACTGAACAAACAAACAAAACAAAAGCAAAGGATATAAAAGAAAATGGTTTTGGCAATCATCATTTAGGTTAGATGTTAGAAAGCTTGTCATGAAGTAAAGTTGACTGGGCTGAAGTATAAGTAAAAGAGGAGGCCTACTTGCCTGGGGCTAAAGCTAGGTTGATCAAAACTTTTGCAGATGTAGGGAGGAAAGATATCCTGCGCTGATAGGAGGATAAATTTGGTGTCAAGCTTTTTCTTTCCCCATATTAACATCTTCAATGCCATACTCTTTGAGTGCATTTATAAGACCACCATAAGGGGAAAGGCAGTAGTGCATTTCCAGTAATTTTGTAGCGTAGCTCATAATTGAGTCATTATTCTGAATTCTGTGGAGGTTTGCGGATTGCAGGGATGGATTTGGCAAAATGTTCATTTCTACACACAAACAGAACTCACTTTCCCTTTGTTAACCTGCAGTGCCATGTACGGATGATTTATAAGCTTGCGTTGTACTGCTTTTATAAATCCATCTAGTGCAAACTTTCTTTGGCAGTGTGAGGTTATTTGAGACAAACTTGAGCATCATTCCAAGACCTTTTTCCTCACTGAGCTGCTTGTAACATTCAGGTTATTGTGCCTCACAGCTAAAATTGCAGCTAAGGTGATTTGTAAACTTCCATTTCTAACCCAGACCTTTCCACTGAATTGATGACTTGATTTGAAAGACAGATTTATTCACGGGATGCATGGTACTCTTCTTGCATGATTAAAATAGAGTGAGCAAGCATGTTAGTACATGTAACAATGTACAGCCCAGCCTAGTGGGGTGGAGGTTCTGTAGAAGGGACTAAAGAGGCCAGATTTTTATTGTCCTATAAAACAGGACCAAAGAGAACAGAAGAATTATTAAGTGAAAGAACTAAGTACTCGCATAAATCAGCCTCAGCTCAGCAAAGCAGTTAGGACTGTGTTTAGTCCCAACTAATAGGACTTATAGGACTGTGCCAACATGGGCTAGTGCCAAGGATAGCCCCTTTCATAAACCACATTGAGAAGCAGACCCTGAGAACAGCATAATCATCTGGAAACCCAGAATAAAATATGAGGAGGCACAGTGGGTTTTGCAGCACTTAACACCTTGGAGTCAAGACTAATACCTATCTGAACTGCTGTAGTTGTATTCATTTAGGAAGGTATCTGTCCGTATGGAAGCATCTAGGTGGAAGTCTGTGGATTGTCATATATAGAAAGTAAAACTAGGCTATCTTTAAACCTTAGACTCAGTCTTTCAGCTAGGTAGGTAGATTTCACCTGCCTTTAGAGGGATTCTTAAAGGAACACAGATTACTGGATAAACCCCTTAGTTTTCACAAGATAATAATATTACAGAGATTTCTGTTTTCTGGTTATATTATCTTTTTTCATTCCACTTAGTCTGTGTCTTCATAAGCAAGCTGTGCAATTAAATTTCTTGTGAATTCTACTCTGCACTGCACTGTAGGAAGAAGCAATGATATGGGGGTTTGTGTTTTTGCTTTATGTGTATGCCCGCTGCCAGTATATCTTGAGATGGGACTGCTGCCATGCTACCTCAGATTTTTCACTCTGCAAAAATGCTTCTTAAGCGTGCTTCACCCTTTCATGCAAGGAACAGTTTCTTAGGATCCCCTTTCCCTCACTATGCACTTAAAGAGGTCGCTCGCGCCGGGGGGGGGGGGGGGGGGGGGGGGGGGGGGGGGGGGGGGGGG